>JAGGAR010016000.1:8272-90086 GCA_017657315.1 Termitomyces sp. K1Ag
CTTTCCATAACTCTCCGACAAACACATATATTTTCACTGCTTCAAACTCCAGCTCTTGAAAAGATGATTATAACGGCTCTTGACTATTCGGAGCTTCCCCCCATTTCGAGCTTTATCACACGTTCAGGATGTGTTGTCAAATCGTTTACGATGTCCAGTGTCAAGTGGCAGACCCATCCATATGGTCTGAGGGAGCTCCTGTTCAGTCTTGATCACGTCACTTCCTTTTCGATGCGTGGTGCTACTGTCCATGATGACCTTTTAGATGGGATCGCTTCGGCAACTTTACTTCCGAATGTGAAGAATCTGTTGATCAGTACCCCTACTTTCGATGCATATATGAGCATGGTTGAGCGTAGGCTCCAATGGGAACAAGGGTTAGGTAAGATGAGAATTGGCGTGATTGGGGGGTCGGCACCCCAGGAGCCTGAGGGAGCTGATGAAAGGGCGATGCGCAGGTTGAATGAAGTGAGCGAGAGATATGGTGTATGTTGTCAGTTTCATGAGGATGTTGCAGATGTGCAGCCGGAGGAGTTCTAGATAGGACTTCTAAGCACAGACTCACAAGAATTGTACTATATATTGGAATGATTCGGTGGATACATGCTTCTATACCGGATATGCAGTTGAAGTTGACAGATTCCCTCTTAAGTGAAAATACAGCCCCATACCCTTAAGCTTAATTTTTCCTAATACAGAGCTCAATGCACTATACGTATATTGGACGTTATGACAAGATTGCTGATCTTGCTTGAGATTACATTGCCACGCACGGAGGGCCGTAAAACGCTCAATATGTTATTCAGTAGAAAATACAAATATTAGTACATACACAATTCAGTCGCATAGAGATCGGAGTGCCTATTGTACAAACGTAATACGAGACATAGATAACCGTTTTCAATCTTTCAATGCCAGGCACCAGGAATTTTCCTTGCTCCTGAACCAGACGCTACCGGGGGTTTGGGTGACAAAGCGAGAAGGTCTTCCAGTAAAGTCGTGACAATGTCATCTTCTGAATCATTTCTAACGACTCCGTCGAAGGGAAGCTGGGCTTTAATCTTGCTAGGTAAGTCTGGATGCGTGCTCTCACTAAATCCCATCTATTGGACATAGATCAGTAAAGAAATTAGGAGACAGTTAACAAAGAATTGATACAAACATCTGCCAGACGCTTCGCAATCCTATTCACCGCGCGGGTTTTTAGATCACTGTGCTCGGGACCGTAACCTTGATGACGCCTGGTAGATGACCCATGGCCAAGATGAGTGTGGTGGCGATGGATGGTGGCTGCCTCGCGAATGGGCTGACTACTTCTACCCTGCACAGCGATAACAGGTGTTGTCGGCCTCGCAGGGGAAAAAGGCGCGGCGGGCTTATTTCTAAAAAATTCTGGTGAAGGACCTGCAAGAAGTCATAATTCTGCGGACCTACAATTCGGCAGTAGCTGCTTGAGCTCTTATCTCTCGTTCCTTACGACGCTCCTCTCGATCTAAACGATACTTTTCTTTCTCTGCTCGGTAACGGGCCTTCGCCTCATCCACTTGAACCCGTAACTCTTGCGGTGTCGGCTTAATTGTTTGAGGCATCGACGTCTCCATAGATGGTGGCGACACAGATGGGGAGAAGTAAGGACCGGGGGGAGGTGGACCACGAGGCGAAAAGCCAGGGGGCGGAGGGGGACCAGGAGGATAGTGGCCAGGAATTGGAGGTGGAGGAGGGGGAGCCCACCCGCACCAGCTTCCGGGTGGAGGTGGCGGGGGCACAGGGAGGCGAGAGCCATGTCTAGGACCGTATGGATTGCGAAGAGGGATGAATGGAGGCGGGTGAGGAAGAGGTGACCCTCGACGTCCCCAACGTCCAGGTCCTCGATGCATCCAAAAGTTGGATTCAGGAGGAAATTCGGGAACGAATGGGTGGGAAGGGTCTGGTGAGACGCAAGTCGGACCCTGAGCCTCGGTCGCTCGAGCTGAATCTTCTGGTTCGACTCCATTCGTGGGCTGCGTGCTTGCCGCCGAGTTAGAAGCCGGGAGCACATCAGCGTCAGCGGACTGAAGGGTGTCCGACAAAGTGCGAAAGATACCTCCAAGCGCGTCAGCAACACGTCGCCTGGCTGCTTCTTCTGTTTCCCTACGCAACGCTTCCGCATAAACTCCTGTTTCACGAGCAACATCCTGTGCAGCTTGGGACAGAGCATCTCTATGAGCGTGCCAATATGTGCCGTTGGATGTGTTGCGAAGAATATTGCGGATTCCCTCCGAAAGCTCTGGATGCGCAGCGATAACGTTGGAGAAGGTGGTAAGGAACGAGGTCAGGTCGTTAAAGAAGGAAGTGGATGCATGTGGGTTTTGATCGTTGAAGGTAGGGAGGGGAGGATCAGTTGGATCGTCTTTGCTGCTTGTAGTGTGTTTGGTAGCTTCCGTGACGTGAACACCAGCGGTATCGAGAGTCTGAGGGTCAGCTTTCGGAGTGCTTTCAGCTAGGACGCAAGGGGAGCCGGAGGCTGCGTCTAGATCAATAGGGGTTTGAAAATCGTACACATGAACCGGGAGCTTCGGGGGAGCGTCTTCACCAAGCACAGATCCAGTGGACGAGACATCGTCATCTGGAGCTGCTTTCTGCTTTCCTTTGTCCAGAGGTACTACGAAGGGGCTGTAAGGGCTCGACATTGGAGAAGGGACGCTCTCATGCTGAGCGCTACCCTCGTCCTTGACGGTACCTCTATCACTTTCAAGGGTTTCAACAAATGCATGTGTCTGGCCTTGGTTGGAAATGTTCGGCATGAAAAGTCCTTGGAGTTCGGAGATGGGGGGCATAGGAAGGGTTTGCCAGTCGTCTTCGATATCAAACCCCCCAATGCCAAAGGTATTTCGAGACGGGTTGTGCGATGATTGGGACAAAGTCCTCTGAAGACGAACGGTGGGCAGGTCTTGGACTGTAAACTTGATAACCTGACCATCGCTATGTGAAGTGGCAAAGAAATCGTTCAGTTCCTCCTGAGAGCTCAGAGTCACCTGGTCATTATCCGTATCGAGGTAAGATACTGAAACTTTCTCGAAGGGAATGCCATAAAGCAGTTCAATCTTCTGAGCAAGAGAATTCCAAGAAGGCTTATCAGGAAATGCGACACGACGAGTGAGTCCATTGTGCTCAGTGAGCTTAAAGCTGACGGGCGCCATTGTAGATGAGAGGAAAGCCGCTGTCTTGGCCCCAGGTATATGACCTCATCGTATTCAAACTCCGAACTGCGGGGTGCTGCGCCTTGCTACGGAGTAAGGACACAGGAAATTTTCCAGAACAAAATGTACATGACTCCAGACGACTCATTAAAAGACTTCAAGTTCCAACGCTTCTCGGCCGCATACTTACGCAGCGCTTTCCCATTCAACCGTCACCCATTTGGGTGTCAAAGTAGTCTTGACCTCGGCGTTCAGCGAATCAGCGTTCTCAAACTCTTGAGGGTAACACGATTTATTCTGTTGAACAGTCAATGCCGCCAAGCTCTATGCTCATACGGTCACAATCTCGCGTTGGTCGCATGATGCATCTGCAATTTCCTGCTTTGGTGTACCAGAAGCCCTTCCTCCTGTTGTTGATGTCTGGTGTCTGTCACGCTGCGTATAGGATGGAGAGCTGGTAAGTATTGCTGATTGACGATGATAAGTAATACCACCTAGCTCTTGGGGAGTTCTGCACCCTTGCATCACCGCACTTCCGTTCCCCGCCCTCTTCAACGCCTACCAACTACTACTAGTAGTTGTTCTGTGTACCTGGGCCAAGGCACCTTCCCTCGACACAACATCCACAGCAAGCCCCTTCCACAGGCAGCTTTTCTGGATAACGGATCGCGCTCACCTTGACCCATGAATGGGGGAGGGATGCTCGCCACTAGCTACAGCTCATCAAGCCTACGTAGATCACTACCATATGAAACGCTCCTGTACTCATCGTCAATGGATGCAAAAAAATATTACATGACAATCAGAATAACCTTAACTACTATGAACCTCTCGCGAAGGTTTTAACTACCTCTTAACCAGATTGTAAGAGGTTTCTACCAAACGCTTGCCTATATCGTGCTTCCCGAAGCATCACCGAAGCTTGCGGTTGAGCTTCTTAGGCCCACTCTTGCTAAGTACGTTATCACAAAGAAGGGGTTTAAGTTTGGCTCATCAAGCGCCAATAGCCCTGCCAACCGTGTCTCGACCATGGCTGTAGAAAATACTCAACCTGACTTTGTAGATTGCTGTCTTCTTCATCCAGTGAAACAGCTCGATGGGCTCGTTCGTTGGGGAAAGAGGTGGGATGAGCTCGAGTCGTTGTATGCAGGATCATTCTTTCAGAACATTCAATGGAGTTTCAAGTACTTTGGCGTGACATTCCGATTCCCGATTGGCTACCTGACTTTAGTTCATACATACACACATGACGCCTTGGGGCACGGCCAGGTGTTCTCCTTGCTATGTGAGAACTAAGCACCGGTGAGAAGGAGAGCTCGAAGCTAGTAATCTATATCAATTCTACCTACGGCACACACACCGGAATTATAGAAGTCAAAGTCATGAACACGGTCAGCTCAGGTCAGGTCGAGAAATCGCGAATGAATGACAGCCCCGTGTATATGGTCTCGGCGTAGGCTAAGATATACACCCGAAAATAAATAGATGGCGAGTCCGGTAGGGATAATTAGGTACCAATAATTATGATACTGACCCGCTCTTGAGCTCAACGGTGACGTTGGTTATTATGAGAATAAGATAGAAGGACACTAGTACGATGCCCCAACGACGGGTAAGATAGTAATCGTTTAAGGGAACGTAGACAAGAGTGGCACCGAGTAGGATGAGAAGACCGATGGTGCTCACCAAGAGCGTTGTGGAGAAAGAGAGCTCGTATGGTGCAGCTGTTTGATGGGTGATGTATGAACCTGATATACCGATGCCAAGTAAAATGTTGAGCATCGGGCTGCCAAAGCAGGCAGAGAATCCCATGATGGGAGCAAATTTCTGAAAGAATGATTTCCAGTGAGACTCGTTACGAAGTTGTGGAACTACACGTACCGCCACGCTCATGTTGGCTACCAGATCGGCCAAAGAGTTACCCATAGCGAAGAGAGTTAGACCAATGAGTGCATCGGACAAGCCGAAGATGAACCCAAACGTCTACATGTCTAAGGTCAGCACGATAGACGGAGGAGTGAAATGCCATTTTACCTGTAGAAGAAGCACAATTTCATCTGCAACGGCCATGATCCATACCATACCGACCATGAAGCCCATCGAGCATCGGGCTAGTCTCGCTGTCGGATGATTGGCCTTATCAGCAAACACGAGTACAAGAGCACCTGCTGTGCAACCCGTTACAGCCGCTGCAATCAAGTAAGTCACTTGACGGCTCGACGAGTCTGGAGATGAAAGAGCTTGTAAATATACTTCAGACTTGATTTACGAATCGTTACTCACTGAATAGGACTACAACGCAGAACAACGGTGCAAGCACACACTGAACAGCCATGAGCCACTTGTTGAACTGCATCAGATGCGTCTCTTCTAACACCACCTCTTCTGCGATCAACGCCCGCTCCTCGCCTTCTTCTTCAAAATCTATCAAAAGACCCTCGTTATGACGAAGAGCCTTTTCACGCGACACCGCATCTAATTCATATGGTGTCACGACGACAGGAAGTGTCAATGTCAACAGCAAGACAGCAGGTGCCGCAAGTATCCCAACTGCTTGACTTAATAGAGGCTTCGTACGAAAGTGATGTAGATTTGGAAATAGAATATGGGAGATTTGACGGATAACATGCCGTATTCGCTGCCGTCGTGTACGTGGGGCAAATAGCTGGTCCGCAGAGTCTGTGTCTGCGTCAGGGGTCGTTGGAGAAGCGGATGTACGGATTATGGATGGAATAGCTGCGCTAGAGGATAGTGGCGAAAGTTGTAGCGCTGGTGAGTGGCTAAAATAATCACTTGACTGGCTACTAAGCATATGCCTTGGTGCCTCTGTGTTGGTGGGTGACATTAAAGATGATGGGCGGGGACTGCGATCATCAAGCTCATGGGCGTCCCATGGGTCGTGTTCTCTGGAAAAGGAGGTTCTTGGCGTGAGTTGTCGAGACCCAGGGTGACTATGATAGTGTCCACCAGCGTAAGGTGTGACTGGGCTGTGAAACATGCTCAATGATGGACCAGCAGCTTCACGTTGGAGCGAATTAACGACATGAGCAAACTCAAGGGCACCCACAAGAGAGAATGAGGGTAATTTCGCGTGTGAACGCGAAGGGGAGGGAGAGCGGCTTCTAGAACGCGAAGAGCTCCGGCGAAGACTTGGCCGCAAGGAGATATTTGTGTCTATGCGTGGCGGATTAGGTTGGGGTGACGACAAAGGTGGAGTCGCGAGCGATACATTGATGGCGATTGAAGTATCATTGGTAACTTTCAAGGTGTCAGATTCGAAGCCCTTGTTTTTGGAACCGAACACACCTTCATCCCGGTATGGAACATGGACAGGATCATCCCCGGATAGCCCTTGACCCGTAAGTATCCTTTTCCTCTCCTGTCTACGGTCCCACAAAACACCTAGAACAACAACAACGACATAAGTCACATAGAGCGCAATGAGAAGGTCTGCCTCCCATGACACTATCCTGCTATCCCAGAGGATCACCAATAAGAAAAAAACAGCCACCGTGAAGAAACCGACATCACGAAGAAACGGTCTCCGCTCAACTCGAAACTCATTCGTGATGCACATCGCCCCCACTACAAATGAGACAATGAAAGATGCTGCGCCAAGCAGCTCCCCGATAGCCAAATTTCCTGAACCAGCTCGCATAGAGGAAAATGTCGAGAACAGATCCGGGCTACCATTGCCAAAGGCTAGAAACGTGACGCCAGCCATATTCTCATCTAGACCAAGGATTTGTGCAAGCGTATTGAGGTTCGGTGTGAAGAAGTCGGATGCACTTATGCCGAGGGTCGAAAAGAGGAAAAACAACCAAGTGGTGAGACCCACGAACGCCAGCGGTCGTAGTGGTAGACTCGTGCAAAAGTATTGTTGAAGGTAATTCATTGAGATGGGCGTCCCCGAGACGGGACATTTCTCTTGAACATGGGCACATTGGTTTGCTATCGGTTGTGCCAGGGGAAGACACTGACTTCATTCAGTTTGAGGGGTTCATATAGATAGCAGTGATGACTCACTTGGTCTTGGGCATTGATAGACTCTGACGTGTTAAGTAGTTCGAAGGATATTCGCTTCACCAAGCTATGATCTCGGAGTGCGTTGGTCGTTTGAACAGCATATCGACTTTGAGACCAGAGAAGAGCATTGATGACAAGGATCAGAGCAAAGACAAGTCTTGCTGGGGCTGGGGACATGGGAAGTGGCTAAGGTAAGAGCGTACACATGCCTTTGAGTGGATTGAGAGGCCCTCACGCGGCCCGCGCGTGTCGTTGGCTGTGTATTTTGTTACTCTCT
Source organism: Termitomyces sp. K1Ag (assembly GCA_017657315.1). NCBI lineage: Eukaryota > Fungi > Basidiomycota > Agaricomycetes > Agaricales > Lyophyllaceae > Termitomyces > Termitomyces sp. K1Ag. The sequence goes on from JAGGAR010016000.1 coordinate 15,755, forward strand.
CAAGCTTCAACCAAACAAAAACCAAATCGCGTTACAGGGGGTAGGTAAGTTTACAAAGTTATACATTGGCATGATAAGAATTGGTTGTAGCGTTCATCTGAGAGGTGCTGAGTATTTCAACGGCTAAGGGTATACGAACTCGGAGAATCTGACCATTGTCTAGTCATGTCAATATCCATCTCACTGGCAGATGGGACACGCCGTCTACTTTCTATTCCGTTGTCTTGGCTGGGAACCTGCACAGAATAATAGTACACGAAGTAATAAGACGAATTGATTTCATACTCGAAGAGCGCTTATCGGCTCATCCTGAGACACTAGAGACGCCAGGCGGAAGCTTGTTGAAGTTCCACGTGCCTCAGAGTATTTGCTTCGTAGTGCCGATCGAGAGTTTAATGTTGCAAGCAACGAGTTAGCATACACTGAGGATGGGTGTTAATTTGGCAAGGTCGTATAGATGATCGTCACATACATTTTCCAATGATGAAATCGAAGGCAAATGAATAGAATGAGTTGGGTAACGCTGTAAACTGCGAAGACGCAGATCAGTCAGATCAGGTATGAGAGTTCACATTAACTTACGACGACTACTTCAACTATTGCGACAACCCTATAAATAAATCAGTCGAGTGATTGTCAAAACCTCCTTCCTTATACATACGATGTGAGAATGCAACGGTTGATGGCAAAAACAATGAGTTTGTGTATTATTAGGTTCGTTTCTTCGAATTCGGAGCGATTGCTCGCCAATAAAAAGCACAAAGCAGTGGCAACGAAAACATCTGACAGAATAGCAGTGATACCAAAGGGTAAGACACTGATGAACTGTAAGGTTGAGCCAATTTAGATTAGCGTCGACACAGAGAATCATAGGTCCTCGGCATACTTTGACTTCCTTTAGTCGGGAAAAATCCTTTATGATGGAACTATCAAGTGGTAAGCATAGAATATCTCAAAAAAGTCGTCCTTACAAGTAGACGACGGTCTCTGAGAGAGGTATCATTAGCGATGTCAGGTTGTTTTTAAGGGAACAATTCTACCCATTCCAAAACCTGGCGTTTATCATAGTTTTGAGTTCTATTCCGCGGTCATGAACGTCAAGCTTACAAAAGTGCGCCAGGACGAAGAAACCCTACATTCACTACGGTCAGGAACATTTTCATTTGTAGGTTATGATATGACGTACAATGATACCTGAAAGCCACCATTTTATCTGGGGAGGACTCACTGTATAAGGAGGTGACCTGAAGCACCCGCTTGCGTGCTGAAACATGACATACGAGTGTATATTCGTTGAGTGAAATATCTGTGTTGTTATATTGTAAACGAGGGAGTACTGTATGTGATCTAGGACTTACGCTTGGACAGTAAATGCCATGATGATCTTATACCTCAAGTCAACAATAACGAACACAAGATAAAGCGAGATCGTACATTGATAGCTATTGAAGCCTGGAGTCAGAAGATGGTGAATCAAAGTTCCGGGAGCACTGGAGTAAAAATTTACAAATAATGACCTATGGAAGTTGAGAAGCTCAATAGGTAGTTATTATCAACGAGAATTCGGCACACACCAAGTCCCCTGCCGAAGTAGATTTGCATTACTAAAGCCCGTGATCTATCGAAAATGACCATTAACCATGTAATTCGAGAAACTCGACTGTCGCGTACAAGGTAGTGATAAATCGAATGGCACACTGGCATCTATGATATTAGTATGGAGGGAGACGTCAGCAGTGCAAGACACGCACTGAAGACCACATGAACCGTGTCCAATGTCCTGAAGACCAACAATCAGTGAATATAGACGGATAATCGATGCTCCTGCAGCACCATATCCCAGCCACCTAACATTTGAATGCTGAGTTTTAGTCAAAACAATGCTCCAAGAGGCTTTGCACTCACCAAAAGCTTCAGCCAGCGACTGTCTTTCGGATAGTAGATGTAATAGAAGTACGTCTTGATGGACCTCACAGTCACGGGAGAGAACAGCAGGTGCGGGCACAAACTCACCTGAAGAGTAGTAATTCCGTAGACACCCATAGTCAGCATTGCCCCCACAAGCAATGGGCCTATTTGAAAAAAAAAACGCGTTATTCGCAATTCTCGCGACGGAACGAGTCAAAGCGCACCAAAGGTCTGACCAATATCAAGATGCGACGACATAGCGAACTCCGAGACTCCAGCAGCAGAAGGATCTCAACTTTTGAGAGTCAGTTGATGGGGAAGGCAGTTGAGAAACATGGATGGGTGAATGTCGCGAACCAGCCGTGGTCTCGCTTCACCAAGTGATCCATGGGTCCTTTCGTGACGGTGCTTGTTTGATCCCGATCAGCACACTTCCTTGATCGATGAGCTCGGAAAAATGACCATTGCGGATTCCGGCCTGTTCAATTGTTTCCAGGTCCTATCTCGTTGTACTATGTTGCTCGCTTCAGTCACTTAAGAAAATTTAGGGTCTATATCTGATAGTGATTGTCCGCTCAATCATACACTTGAGTCAGTGCGATAGAGTTTGATCCACACAAGTCCGGTCACCAGACTTCTGTTCCGACTTCGCCAGGCCAATACTTATACGCGGACAAATGACTTTGCAGTGTAAGTATCATCCTACGTGCGGTGTTATATGTAGTACGAACTGCTGACCTTCCTACATCCAATCGACACAATAAGTACTTATTTTAACTTTCTATTATTATAGTACGCGATTGCATGCCAGAAGTTGCGACAATGTTAACCTACGCACCATATGCATGGGACTGCGAAACCACATGGGTATATAGCTTGCTCTTCCCCATTTTCAAACAAGTAAGACCGACCGACTTCTTCGAATTCATGTCATCAAAATTGTCTTTCCTTTATGCATGTGGCGTCGCAAGGCAATTTCTCCGCGACCTTCTTCAAGTACACTCCAGTACCTCGTGCTACTACTATTTTCCTCTGCTCTCTCCCTTTACGTACATGAACCACTGAGGTGCCATGTGTATTGTATCAAGCTTATCACCGGCCGGAAAATCCCAAGATGACCCGCAAGTAAACTGCATTCCCAGACTTCTTAGGATAGGATAGGATAGTACTACCGGCGCGGTCCGCGAACGAACAGCCGGGGCCCGTACGACATACAGCATAGGTCGCGTGCCAGGTATGCTACGGATATCCTTACCATCAGGCATTGTGATAACCATAGCTGTTACTCCTCCCCCCAATAACCTCTCTCATTTATCCATCTGGATATTTTTGCACCCGCGAGACTAGGATTTAAATTTCGTGCCCAATCAGGTCAAGGTAGGTGTGGCCGGAATCCTTGTCTCTCGGATCCGCAAAGAAAACACCCTTGTCATTCACAAAACACGCTTAAAACTAATATGTTCCAGACCCCCGCTCTTCGTGAATCATGCACTGCCAAAACTCTAAATTGACACGCGGTCCACCGGAGTTGGCAAAGGCGCGAACAAATCGAGAAATGATTGCGCGCAGCATACCCGCCCATTCCATGGGCTCAGTACCAAATTCTTTGATCTTGTCAATACGATCCAGAATGGACTGCCAATCGTCCACTGTTCCCTCAAGAGTTACGAAAGGGATCCCACAAGATGTTTGCATTGTATAACTGAAATATCTATAGAAGTCCGGGTTAACCATATTGACAAGTCAATCTTAGAGTGAGTGATATCTTACTCTTTCAATGTCGACATGAGACGCACAGAACAGATGATGGTATCATTTGGAGCTGTGGTAATAAAGTTGGGTGGCATCCAAGGAACTAATGATTTGTCTTTTACCTATCCATAGAGAAGATCATTAACTTGGAACAATCCAGTCCTCTATGCCTTGTAAGAAACTATCATCGAAATCCTCACATTTTGGTGAATTTCCTCACTCATTCGAGCTGACAAGTTACCAAAGTCCATACCCTCCACAGTAGTAGATTCTGGAACAACGACAACATCCATCTTGTCAGCGTGAGAGACAAATTTGGTGCGTAATTCTTCAGCATGAGCATTGATAAGTACTGGACCCAGAGATTCAATACAATTGCTTGAAGAAGGATCCGAATACATACTGTGTTATATATTCAACTGCGACAGAATCGCTATCCAGACGTCGTCAGGACTAATTCAGAACGGCGAGCACATCGACAAAAATCGAGGCTGAGGACCACCGTATATCAAGATTGTGGTGCTCATTGTAAGTCAATAGTGCACCTCAAACAAACCCATTTCGTTGTATATAAACATTTCGGGAACCATCCAAAGAGCGCTGCAGAACATTTGTAGGAACGTAGGCAGTCAACACACTTAAGAGGACTTTCGAGCGATCACGGTTGATCTGTCTCGTATAGGTGGCAGTGAATGGTTTTGCAGGACGTTTAGCAACTACGAAAGTTAAAGGCATGATGATTCTAGATGAAAATTGACTCACTGTAAAGGAGTTCCCAGTTATATGACTTGACTTTCAAGGCTGTGCCCACCGTAAGTAATTGGTAGGCCACTTGGACCTTCTACTCGGGGAAAAGGCCCTGAGCCTCTAATCTGTCAACATGATCCAGCTGGAGCGCATCAACATAAGTACTAGAGACTCTGGGAGATCATGATGTCGGATTACTAACCCTTGACAATGCTCATCATCAAGCGGCTGGAGCCTGGTAGTTAAGAACTGGGTATCGGTACACGCCCGATGACAACTCAAGAGCTGGGTTTTTCAGAGAAAATTGCAGCTGACTGGAGAGGATCATTGAGGCGAAGACAGGGGTTGTGTGGGTGCAGTGTGATGTGTTTGAACTTGAAGTGCCACAACATTAGCGGCGTCGTCCTTTGCAGTCCATTGATCACCCGCCAAAATCCAGATGGCTGCTCGACGCGTCTCGGCCAACTTCTGCAACAAGACGAAGCGGATAAATGGGTTGACCTGTCAGACCAGTGTTTCGGAGCTTCGTTTTAGCAACTTTTGATGTTACCTTGGTCCGTGTTGACTTCTGGAAGAGAAGCATCCTTTCCTTCTGCGTCGACAAGTACTTATTCTTCAATGGTGACTACACGTACCCTTGCTTGGATGGCTGGCTTGATCGTACGCTGGCTCGGTCAAAAAATGCAAATGGCTGCTGATACAACCTTCAGAGCATTGTCGTGTGGCGAAGTGGACGCGTCATAAAAAATAATATACTCACCAAACACCAGTTCACAGAGGGCTACTACGCAGAGGGAGACTTTGACGCTGATTGCACAACTCTAAAAGGAGGCCCAGACCTCAAATACTGTGAAGATGCCGCTTTCTGGGACCGCCTCGACGCCCAGGGCAATCTTCTCAGTCATGCCTTGGTTCTGAGCTGTGACGCAAACCGTAAAAACTGGAACACAGTAATGGGTCCACTAGATAATCCAGACCCTCTGGGCTCTTTATGGTTGTACGAGCCTAACGGGAAGGAGGAAAAGAACAAGGCCATCACCGACTCCTCCAAACTGCAGCGCGTCGAATTGAGAGGATATCCCAACGGTCACGACTTCCACCCACTCGGAATTGAGGTATACCCCTCCTATGCTGGAAATACCTCAAATGTATATGTAGTCAACCATGCTCGCGCCAGGACAGTCATTGAACAATTCACTCTCAATCCATCCTCGCCAGCCGTGGCGAACTATGTTCGCACATTGGCATCACCTTACTTCCACTCCGCTAACGCCCTGGCGCTTACCTCTCCTGACTCGTTTTATGTAACCAACGACCACTTTTTCACCCGACGCCTTCCCTACATTGGGTACATTCTTCCAATTCTTGAGTCTGTTTTTGCTTTCCCGCTAGCCTGGGTCTCGCACGTTACTCTCAACCTGGCCATCTCTTCTGGTCCTCCAATCAGAACCCATAAATTCTCTGCGCTCTTCATCCCGTTCCCGAACGGAATCGCCATCTCGTACGATGGGACTCAGGTCGCTCTCGCATCCACCACATTAGGCAAGATATTATTCTACGAGCGCGACCCCAAGACAGACGATCTCATTCGCCTCATTGAAAGCGTGCCCGTACCGTTTACTCCAGATAACATTCGCTACACTCACGATGGATCCGCACTCATCGTAACTGGACACCCACACTTCCCGACCTTGGCCGCTGTCGCAGGAAGAAAGGCTCAGACAGCGCCCAGCTGGGTCGTCTCTATAAACGCAAAGTCAGGCAAGGAGGGCATGCAGCCCAAGGTTAACTTCGATCAGAACACACCCATTTCGGCGATGGGCAAAGTGCCTCCAGTTGCGGGTAGGGAGGTTACGACGCTTTTCCAAAGTGACGGCTCTGGCTTCTCGTCCTCTTCGACTGGGTTGAAGGACCCCAAGACCAGTGCATTGTACGTCACTGGATTGTATGCCGAGGACGGCGTCATCGTATGTCGTCCTTCTGTATAATCCAGAAAGTCGTCAATGTGACTCGCTGTATCATCTTAAGGGTATGTACAAGTACAAACCAACGTTGTGCTAAAACTATAGCAACCCTTGTTGTATCTATGCATTGTATCGTCATGTTATAAATCAGTTTATTTACCTACTACTATACGGGAAAGCTTTGCTACATACATTGACTGACCAGTCGCAAGGATGGAAGGTCACAAGGATATTAACACGGACCATTCTTCCTGACGTTCACCTCGAAAGCAGTTAAGGAAGCGAAAAGATTTGAGTGTTAAGTGTGTCGCCGGACGGAGGTAAGATAAATGGTACAGGGGGCTTCGAGGTGAGAAAGGTGACGACACGCATTGTACCGAAATAGGAAAAGAATATGAAAATAATAATCAATGGAAAAAGAAGCAACGAAACAACCAGAAACAGAAGATAGGAAGAATTAGAGTAGGTTGGGCAACAAGCTAAAGGGCCTCGTTAGTAGAAATCTCAAAAAAACATAAGGATAATTTACAATGAAGCTGCGCCCACGCCGAAGGCAAAAACTGCTGCACCCCATGCCAGCTTACGCGTCGCTGTTTGCTGCGACTCAACACGGCGATTGGTTGCAATGACCCTAGGCTCCACCTCAGGTTCTTTGGGACTGAACTGGATTGTCTGCAACTCCTCATCCTCCTCCTTCCTTGGCCGTTTGACACCCGTCGTCGAAGATTCTGGAACAGAGTCCATATCGTCATCCTCATCTACAGCTACCTTCTCCTTGTTGGCCGCATCTCTCTCCGCCTTTAACTTCTCTACGAGTGCCCGCTGCTCGGCAACATCTTGGTCATGCAGTTCATGGCCTGTGATCCCATTCTCAACTACCTGAGTCTCCTCGTCTACCAGGACGAGTTCAGATCCGCTGGCTGAGACCGCCTGTGTCTCTTCTCGGCGAGTCGTTCTCGTTGTTTTGGGCGTCCGACTTGTCAATGACACCACAGGGACTGATCGGGGGCCAGGGCTTCTCGTCCGCGATGAACGGCGAGGTAAAACCTTGGTTGGTGAGGTCGACGGGGATGCAGGTACAGGTACTGGGGCGGGAGATGACTCTTTCCGGCGCTTAGTCGGATTCGGTTGAGCGGTTGGCGATGGTGTTGGTAGCGTCGCAGCAGCATTAGACGCTGGTGTAGGCTTCACGGTTGCGGTCGCAGGGGCCTCTTTCGATGACTTCTGTGATCGGCGATAATTGGCGTTGGGATCTGGGGCTGCTTCCACGACAGCAGTAATTAGATCGCCAAGACCGTATGCTTCACCCAATATCCTAGCGATAGCTGGGCTGACCCAAGTGCCCGCAAGTCGTGTCACTTCCGTGTTGTGTGGTCCACCATTGTTCTTGCTAAGATCATAATTCTCCTTCACCCACTGCAACTCGCTCTTCTCGTCATGATCCGGTGCATTGGGGAAGGCAGCACGGAACATTGTCGTAAGGCTAACAGCTTCTGTGTCGAACCGCCGAAGGATGAAAGCATGTCCTGTAGGCTGGAGGTAGCATGACAATGAGCGAAGTTTGGAAAGGCGATGATCAGACCACGTACAGTCGGTGTTTCGATTTTCATTCGGCCTACCTACGAAAGATATGAGCCTACACGCGTGTATTGGCGGTTGCATACTCACAAGTATATTCTTTCCCTGACATGTTAGGATCTGGTACTTGACTGGCGGCAACGTGCCCGATTTTACTGTAATGTCAAAAATCACGTTGAATAACCGCGCAGAACAGGAGCGAGAATAGAAAAAAAAAACACACAAGTTGCAGAAATGTGGGGGTTTCTGTGGCGTTCCGGCAAAGGTGGTCGGGGAGTAACCATCATCAATGAATTACAGCGTTTACAGAAGGAAGTCGGTGTATGGTGGCAGCGATAGGGGGCCAAAACATAAACCTCAACAATAAACATTTACAAATACATTAAACTTTCCCACGAATCTTTTCAATTAAACGAAGCCGGGCCGGGTTGCCGCCAATCACGCACAACGAACCTTACAACTTTTGACCCTGGTGGCGACGTTTCGAAGCTTGGTTAGAATGCGAACTGTGGAGATGGGATGAATACATATGAATTTCCAATTCCGAGTGTCAGTTTACTTCAGCGATGGACGGCCCGTCAATGCCTCGATAACCTCTGTCACGCCCCGGGCCTGCCACCATGAGTACTTTCCTCTCCTATTCTTCATGTCAGCATGCTTCACCATCTCCTGCACTGGGACCCATTTGATAGAGTCGGCCTGAATTGTAATGACAGCTGCGCTGTCGCCAGACGCTTGCCTCGTTTTCGCAGGCTGGGCTTGGAGCAAAGCATGGTGCTGCTCAATAAATGCCATGCACTTGAGTGACAATCGCACAGCACGCGCCCTGTCCATTGGCGAAGGAACACCACCCTGTAAGGTATGTCCAAGTGATGCAGAACGAGCATCAAATAGAGGAGCACCCTCTTCCTTGAACATTTTGGTAAGCACTTCAGTGGTGTAGACCGACGAAGCGGCCTCGTTTCTGGGAATTGTAGACTTAAGGAGATGAAAGATGGTCTAAAGTAGGTATGACATACCTGATGACAAGTCGGCCCTCGCTCCTGCCTGTTTCGTCGAGACTATACCTTGTCTTGAGGAACTTGACATCTCTCCGCAACATATCCAGATTGATTCCAGTCTCGGGTATATAAACCAGAGAAGCTCCGGTCTACGAAATTGTCCAGCTTCAAAAGAGAAATGGACGGCCTCTGCACTTACCGCCAATGCTCCCATCGTACCAAGGTAACCACAGTTCCCTCCCTGCGTTTCGACAACAAAGACACGATTTCTGGATGCGCTGGCACTCTGTTTGATGGCGTCACATGCATCCACCAACGCATTCAGGCTCGTATCGCTGCCGAGACTAAACTCAGTTATGGGTACATTGTTGCTGAGCGTCGCAGGTAGGTGCACCATCGGGATGTGGAATGCAGGGTAATGCTTCCTGCCTTCCTCCAAAATCAGCAGGGCGTGGAAAGCCTCAAAACCACCAATCATTATCAGAGCATCGAAACTGAACTTCTGGAAGGTAGAAGCAACAGCTCCAAGATCGACCGATGGCAGAACCCTGTTAGTCCCAAGCTCTGAACCTCCTCGAACCATCCAAGAATCGACACCAAGCCAAGACAATTCGATGACATTGTCATCAAGAAGACCACGGAATCCGTTCTGAACTGCGAGTGGGGTATGGCTCTGCTGAACACAGTAACGAACGGCAGCACGAGTTGCTGCATTCATTCCGCCAGCAGGTGCACCCATGCTACGGTAATGTTAGGATTGAGACCCATCAATACTAGCCCACTCACTGCATAATGGCGACACGGAGACGCTAGGAATATTTGATGGTGAGATTATAGCGAACACATGACATCCGTGATACTCACTTTCTCTTTGGGCAGGGCAGACTCCTTTACCAGGACTGAAGTTGCCGTGAAACCATCCAAACTCTCAGAGAACTCGGGATCTTTTAAAGACATAACCTTCTCAAAATCCTTCTCATTTACGGCTTGTGCCACGTTCCTCGTCTGAAAGAGTGATTAATGATGTAACCAAATGCGAAGGGGAAGCTGAATACCATCTCAACGGCCTCCATGAGAGGAACTCGTGTTATTTTATTCTCTTTAATTCCAATCATATATGAGGGTGTCTCAGGCGTAGCTTCTAACAAAACCGATACCGCTTCTACCCCCTGAAGTGTGGGCTTTGAGAGTAGAATAAGTGTGAGGGCAAATTCAATCAATCTTCCTTTGTGACACTCACCAGAATACGATCCCAAGCACATGGTCGTCCACCTCTCTGAGTATGACCCAAGGTTGTCACGCGCGTGTCAAGTCCAAGACGTGTTGTAAGGACTTCTTTGACATATTCTGCCTTGATGGGATTGAGTTCAACATCAATAGCGCCCTCAGCAACAATCACGATCGTCTTGCGCTTGCCAACCTCGCGGTGCTACCCCAGGAATGAATATGATACCACTTTTGAAGCATGATAGGTCCTTACGCGCTGGATAGCAGCACACATTTCGTCTTCCCAGGGCATAGTTTTTGGGGGTCGTTCAGGGATAAAAATGAAATCCGCACCACCGCTGTTATCGTGAGTTCACGATTTTCTGACGGGCAAGATATAAAGCTCACGCAAGACCAGCAAGAAGCGCCAACCATCCACAATGCCTTCCCATAACTTCAAGAACGAAGGCACGCGAATGGCTAAAGGCCGTGGAGTTGATGTTGTCCATCGCTTCGCAAACCCGGTGCAAAGCCGTTGGTGCGCCAATAGTCATGTGTGTCATCGACATGTCATTGTCAATAGACCCAACAAGGCCAACAATCTTGAGATGAGCGTGTTCCTTGGCTTGGGCCTCGGTAATTTTTGCTATGAATTTTCGCAGTCAGTGGTTGAGCAAGATTAATTGGAAGAGAGGCACATTGTGCAAGGAGCTCTGCAACGAGAGAAGGCCATTCAGCCCTGAAGATATCAGCACCCGTTAGAGAGCCATCTCCTCCACAAACGACCAGAGCATCGATGCCTTCTTTGATAAGGTTATAGGCAGCAGTCAATCGGCCTTCAGGGGTACGGAACGCTTTTGACCGTGCTGTTCCAATGAGAGTACCACCCTAGGATATGAAAATCAATGCAAGAAGACAGAAAAAATAAGTCGAGGCTTACCTCGGCCAACCAACCACGCACATCGTCAAAGCCCACCCGCACAATGTAGCGACCGTTGAGTGTCCTTCCGCCTGCGTAGTCACAGGCCCCGTCCCTCAGCAAGCTACCATCGCCAAATCTGAGATTGGTCACGATGCTGGAAGTCCTGTCTTCGGAGACTAGGCCGTTATTCGTTGGCGCTGGTGTTACTGATCCATGAGCTTGAACAAATTCTGTATTCCCTCGAACAAGCCCCTCATAACCCTCCCGTACAACCCACGTCTCACATCCCCTATACAACGAAACGCGTCAAAAATGGATGAGCAGAAGATAAAGCGATTGGAAAAGATACTTCAGTATTCCTGTCTTCACCACTGCACGGACTACGGGATTCATCCCCGCACTGTCTCCTCCCGAAGTAAGGATTGCGATTTTCATTTTTCCCGCTATCTCCAGAGAGTCTTTGACTTGGCCTGGTCTCTAGAAACGCGAAAGAAGTTAGAGAAAAGCTTCACCTGACCCGAGTAAGTCGGATGACGCTGGTGCCGTCATGATCAATTCGTAGCTGATTTGAATTTTCATGTCTCAAAAAGCATTCCGATTCCGACACTTTGGTCGGTGAGTCCTACGACAACTCTCGAACGACATCCTAGATGTCGATGATCTTCGGCAGCAAATGTTATTCTAGAGAATCCGCACGGGCCGAACAGCTGACAATGAGAGGTTGAAGTAAAAATTCCACTTTTAGCGAGACGTGTGAGAGTGCTTATGTGAGCCTAGAGCTGCCTAGAGTCCTCGGTGTATTCTCGGATCATTACCGTACTTCTCTGGGAAACCTCTATCTTGAACCTCAAAGCACGTAGGGGGAACGTGGACGTGAAATACCCACGATAACGCTGATCCAATCCAAGCAACTTACCCTCATGGTGCACGGTCCAACCATAAGTATCATAATTCTTGTGTCCGAGTCTGGCATCTACCCGCATGCACTGGCAGGCTGAGTGTCTGATCTTGGAACAACACTATAGACGACCACACCCTCTAGATTTGATACCAAGGCTCAGGCGGTCAATGCCACCAGATCTTCAGCAGTTCCGAGAATCACTTACATCATCATCACCGAGATCGACCATGGCCCCTTTGTGGGTGTTTCTGGGTGTTTCTGGTGCAACCCTTCTGGATGTGCTCGAAATAACTCGCATACTTCACTGTCTCTTTTGGGAGGCTACTATCTCTTCTTCTTTCTGGACCGCACCCTCGGAATACTAGACCATAAAACAATATTCAAGTTCAAGACACCGGATGACGTTCACTTTCACAATTTTCGGCGTTGATCGCAACATTTATCCCTTGACGCTAAACTGGAACGTTTTCGCGTATGTACGCATGTACACCATGCGGACGATTCGACTTCAGTCTCTTCTACTTGCCTGGCATGATACCTTTGCAACGTCTGCATGCTCCCATCCTTGGCGTTTGTGTTAACCCATCGCCTTCTCTGGAGATGATTTTGTTTTTTCATGGTTGAGAAGCAATGGAAGCTCTCTTTTGTTCCGATATCCCCTTTCTCCCCGGAGAACAACTTCGTAGGCCCACAATCCGATAAACGCCTTGAGGCTGTTCCTCATCAGACCGATGATATAAATACTAGCTCGCATCAGATCTGTAGCACAATACCTCAGGCTTCATTCCTAGATCCTCTCGACATTTCACGATGCACACGCCAGAGGAAGTAGAACCTCTCACACCAAAATCAGATAATGCCTCTGATCGATCGAACCTCCTGAAACCAGATATTCCGGACGGCGGGCTCAGAGCATGGAGCACTGTGGCCGGCTCGTAGGTCATCTAGACGCCCATAGAAGCATGGAACCTAATCATAGTATTTCTTTCCATTCAGGTGGTTCATGATGGTTGCCACATTTGGGTCAGCTGGATTAGAGCTGTCGTGCAGATTGACTGACACTGACATATGCCTGCAGTTATGTCAACTCTTTTGGTGTCTATCAAGGTAGCTACACTTTATGCCATACTACGCCACATCCAGTGCTCATCTCTGGATCTTAGATTTCTACACGCGAGAATTCCTGTCACATAATCTACCTAGCAAAATCGCGTAAGTTGACCATTGTATTGGAAGAACTCCTTCTCAACACCCGTCCATCAGATGGATTGGCAGTCTGCAACTGGCGATGCCATTCGCCCTTGGCCTTGTCTCTGGCAAACTCTTTGACATTGGTTACTTCCGTGTGTTAGTGATCACTGGCTCCATTATCTTTAGCTTTTCGTGAGTTCACATGTTCAAACTTAATCAAACCTCGTTCGTTACCTAACCCAGGCCTTCTGACAGGCTCTTTATGCTTTCGTTGGTCAAGCCACAGGAGTATTACCAGGTGTGCTTTCACTGTGCGATTTACGAACTTGGATGATAACCTGTTCTGTGTTTGTATCAGGTCTTCCTTTCGCAAGGTGTAGGCATGGGTATCGGACTTGGCCTGACCTTTGTGCCATCGGTCAGTATCCTAGTGATGCATTTTGAGCAACGTAGGGCACTTGCCTCTGGAATTGCTCTTAGCGGGAGCTCCATCGGTGCTGTTATTTTCCCCATCAGTTGAGTCGCCAACGAAGCTCTTTACGAACGAGTCATTGACCAAAAATTCTTCATATAGTGTTAAAGTGATTCTTTACTTTTTCATTTGCCATGGGACTAAGCTGATTCGCCCCCAGCCACTTGATGCCCAAACTTGGGTTCGCACAGGCAGTACGCGCGACAGCGTACGTTGTTGTGGGATGCCTTGTTACTGCTAATTGCCTTATGCGGAACAATCCCGTCGCCTACGATCTCCGGGCTCGGGCACCACCACTCGATGTTCTTAGCTTCTTGACAGATGTGCCGTACATGATCGGGGTTTTTGGGTATGTCAATTTATCTTATCGTAGATTCTTTCCTTAACCACAAGATACTATACTGCAGTGCTCTGGTATCACTCTTTGGCTGTTATTTCCCAGGTATATCAGGGCGTGGCTCGTAAACCGTTGAAACCTAAAATGATTTCTGTTAGTATTTTATTTGCAGCTATACGCTGTCCAACACGGAGTCGGTCAGAGTATTGCCTTCTATTCCGTATGTTTGTCTCATGGTCACGGTAAGTTTAACTGGACTAACCTCTCTACTAAGCTTGCAATTCTCAATGCTGCTAGCGCATTCGGTCGCATCGGTGGAAACTTCTTGGCAGACCGATATGGCCCATGGAATCTACAAGCTCCTTGTGGGCTTTTCACCGGCGCAATGATTTGGGCTGTCCTTGGAGTGTAAATCTTTTCTCAGTCAAAACTCATATCATCGTTGCTGACGAGCGTTTAACAGTCACACCAAATCTACTCTGATCGCTGTAAGCATCCTGTATGGCTTCTTTTCTGGTGCCGGTGGGTCTTGAGTAATAGGACAAAACAAAGGACGCTGAGACATTATCCAGGCCTTTCCTTGTCTGTTGCTGGTTACGCAGCATTGGCTCGTAGTCCTAGAGAGTCCGGGTAAAAAAACATCTTCTGTAAACGAACCTAACTTTCCACTGATTATTACGCAGGGCACGCACCGGTCTTGCACTGGCAATTGGGAGTTTTGGTTGCCTTGGCTCTTCCCCAGTACAGGGTGCCCTACTGACAGACCGCTTCAACTGGATTAGGCCAATTGCGTTCTCAGGTGTAAGTACAATATCTTTTCAGTCGGGATCACCAGATTAGTCAAACTGATTTTGGTCTAAGATTATTGTGTGCTGTGGGAGCATAATCTTTCTCGTTACAAGGATGTTGTTAGCCCATCAGCGTGGCACGCAAAAAGTCTAGAATTGCGATGTCATGTTAAAGGACTCTTCACGATATCACTTGTGTTCCGGATATCGTTTCTAGATATGTATCTTATATTATTAGTACATGAACAATATGTTATCATATGGACCTGAAGAGAACTTCAGTAGCCCGAAACCATCGACACAACGATAGTATGGGCAAATAACAACGGAAGGTGGAGGTTCGTGGATCTCAGTACTAACAGTCTGTCTGAGGAGAACTGAAAAGAAGTTTTGAAAAGGATAAGTACTTATACACGCCAAACCAACTTCAGACCTTTGCGGCCTGCAGGGCACCCTACCACTTGTATAGCAGTCTTGATCTTCGCCACAATAGAATCACCGCCGCCGCAACTCTCGAATATTTAAATGCCAGTGGACTGGTTGTCTACCTCATTGGCAACACCGGAGCGCCAGCGGTTGATGTTCTCATGAAGCCTCTTCTCCTGGGCTTCGCGCGCTTGTTGAATCTTACTCTCTGAGTTCCTTTGCCAGATCGCGATGACAAGTGGAATCATGCTGCCCGACTCGGCATGGTCCAAGGTGTTGCCTACCCTCGAATCAGTGACTTTTACTTGTTGGCGCTTCCTTTCATGAAGAACACGATTCTCTGCGGTTTGCGCGACCCTTTTCCTACCCTTGCCAGAGTCGTCGCGATAATCGCTATCGCTGCCATCATCGCTGCCACCATCATCGTCACCACTGTCACCACTGCTGCAAATGTTTTTAAAATACTCTCGGGCAACACGTCTAGCATCTGTGAGAAAATCGGATTGTCCCCATTTCTTGAGAACAGCGGCAGCATAAGCGAGGTCGAACAGTTCCGATGGCGGCCACCTTGAATGTCTGATCCTAGCTTGACAATTGTGAGGGGCAAGTAGCAAAGTCAGGGAAGCATTGATAGCCTCATCCTCGTCATCGTCATCATCATCACCACTGCCATCACCACCACCACCACTACCACCACCACTACCACCACCACCACCATCACTATCACCACCACCACCACCACCACCACTATTATCATCATCGTCATCATCACTTTGAAAGTGTTGGACATCTTGAAAGTGTTGGACAATCAGACGGTGGTCATCGGCAGGTGGCCTGGGAAAAGCAAGGCTGTACACCATGTCTGGTTGCCTAACGCACTCAACATCAACGATCGCCATTGCAAAATTTGGCAACTATAGCTCAATTGTGTAAATCACATGAAAGGAGAGAATGGAATAGGCAGCTAACCGGCAGAAAGGCCATGGAGGATTTTCCGAACAGTCTATGAAGCATATTAATCATGAGGATTCCGTTACGTGTGTCATTGATGTCAGTCATAGGTGGGTTGAGGTCTCGCAGTCTGTTAGAGCGGAGGAAAGTAAAGTACTTTGCTAAAGATGAGAACTCGAAACGATACAAGAAACATTTGAAACGCACAGAGTCTCCCTTTGAGTGTGGGATGATGTGACACGCTTGCGAAAGGGACCTGTCTTCTCCCGTTACAATACACCTATGATCACGAGCAATAATGGTCTTTCTGAAATCTTGTCGGCGTCGAGAAACATGCGTGGAGTATGACTCGCGATCATCCATAACGTCAGGGTCTACTAGGTTCGCCGATACTAAGATCAAAGATAAATCAGGGGCCCATGGGCTCATTAACGAGAGTGAAAAATGGCCTGCCTGGGGATGTGTAAAAGTAATTTTTGTCGTTGTTGTTGAGTACCAGTTGATCGTAGTCGACTATAGGGCCGTCGTCACCTGGCGAGGTTGAGAGATCACCCTTGTCACCACATATGGCGAATGCAACGTAGCGCAGCCACTTAAGGGGACGACATGAAAAGCGTTGGAATTCGGTGACAGGGATGGACAATACATGGCATCGTTCCCCTTTGGAGTTGTTCATCCAGAGCCTGACAGCGTCGACATTGTCGCCAGTATTGATAGTCATATCGCGACTACATAGAGTCGGGCTCCACGACGACTCGCTAGTGAATGTTATTACATAATAGGGATGTTCCAGCATCTCGTCGATGACATCAGGACGTTCATCGGACTAAAACCCACTAGTGACAGAAAGCGGGAATCTTCCCCCTTTAAAGTCAATTTCAAGTAGTCAGTCTTCACGCTACGGTTTACCTCGACAATAAAGATCTCATTTTCACTGCAACTCCGAGTAACAGATATAGTTCTATAAGGTGGCAAAGTTCGCGAGCCTCCCGCTTCGCCGGCGCTTGCTGAAGGCACTCCCAAATCTAGATGATCTTGATCAAAGCGCCTAGTACATTTATATAACTGGCACAGTTCATTTTGTGCTGTGTAGGCTGTGATGAATTGTGGCCTTTCAGGAATAGCCATAACATTCGTCCCTATTTTACAAGTTCAGGTGTGTATTGGTGCCAACAACTTGAAGCAATATTTCGTGGCAGCAAGGTTTTTAAGCGCTATAGCTATCATACATATAATTTGTCCAATGAGCCAGGCTTTCGATCCGAATTGATAAAAATGTCAAATATTAAGTCGGTGGGTATATATGTCCAGATCCTGATTTGAATTACAGAACGAAAACAATGTTGGAAAGATAGATGAAGGTCCATGACATGATAGATCCCAGGAAAACAGCCATCAAAGATGTCGCGTGGAACGGAGTGCCCGCGTTCCATCCCGGAGGTACACCTAGCGTCACAGAGGGTTCTGCAACAGTTGATGTCGTAGTAACGAGTGAACCAGCAGAATTTGTGATGATGAAAGTGACAAGGCTTGGAGTTGGGGTGATCTCCGGCAATACCGTGATGTTGACACTGCTGTGTGTACCGAGGATTGGGCGATAAGTACTTGTTGCGAGCCCAGAGGTTGCGATACCCTTAGGAAGGTGACTGACGGAGGTGTTGAATGCATACGGAGGCGTCGTATAGGTTGGGGTAGGAAGGAGGAAGTTGGGTAAAGTAGTGGCAATGGTGGCAGAAAGAGACGAGAAAGCTGATGAGAGAGAGTCAGGAGTTTCTTGGGAGTCTGTTGTGTTGTGCAGAGGATATAGTCCGATCAGAGGAGGTTCCTTTGAATTAATCCCATAGCTGAGACGGTTCAGAATGAATTAGTATGCTTGACAGGAGGGAAATGGATGACGATTGTACCTGAAAACTGAGTAAACAGTTCGAAGAAAAGCTGTGCCTGTATGTGCCAGTCACTGGGAGTTCACGGCTAACAAGCTCTCTCAGGAACATACCTATTTGCCAGTCGATGCCGTCCGCGCTAGGAGAGGATCCATGGGGCCAGGATAAACAGAGATTCGGATTACCTGATGCAGGTCCAATCATGTAATCAGAGGGTAGAAGCGTATAATTTTGTGTCCTGCGGGTGACATGAGAAAACATCAGATGAAGATGCGGAGCGAAGTTACCCAAATGTGAACGACAACGGTTCGACCGTATCACAAGGAACTGCCCATTGGCCCGCTGATCGTGCTCAGGTTAGGATCTTTAGGAAATTTTAGAACGCTCACCAGCCTCAATCAGCCGTGCACCATCAATCGTCGAGAACAACCGCGCCACCTGAAGTGAATCAGAGGTCAAAAAGAGAAGAGGTCCTTTGAAGATTACACACGTCTTGGATCGGTCCGTAGATACCTGGTGTTCCGCTGCAACTCGAGTTCGAGCTAGATCGAAGTAGAATGAGAGAACACGCACATATCAAATAACGCCAGCGATATGTTGCCCGTGATGTTAGGATATGTTGATGACGGCTTGATTTGTGTTCCATTGATCTACAACGTGAGCATGAAGTTAGATGTTTCCCGTGTGAGGAACTTTACGTACGGCAAGAGCGGAAATCGGTATGGCCCACTGCAGATAACTTGAAGAATTACTTTCCGAGCCGAAAGGA
This sequence comes from Termitomyces sp. K1Ag, assembly GCA_017657315.1. Lineage (NCBI taxonomy): Eukaryota > Fungi > Basidiomycota > Agaricomycetes > Agaricales > Lyophyllaceae > Termitomyces > Termitomyces sp. K1Ag. Next base: position 34,551 of record JAGGAR010016000.1, read on the forward strand.
GCGAAATCAACGACTTGGTTCCAGTTGATCAGGCTTGCATTCTTGACAATAGAAGAATCCACCGCGCCTTCAAAGAAAAATCGGAATTTATAGTTTCCCGACATAAAGGTAGAGCTGACCTATAGAAAGCGTTCCGGTCGAATTCCGTGTCAGACTCAACCCAAATACAGGATATTCCAGAAGGCCTTGTTGTACCAACTTGACGAGGAACGGTGTTGCTAAGAATCACATGACATAAGTTCAATGGAGTTTCACTGCACGAAAGCTCACCGTTTGCAACGGTTGACGGGATTGAGGACAGTCTTGTAAATCCAAGCCCTAATATGCCACTAGTCTCGTCAACCATTGTCACATTGGACTTGGTCACCATTCCTTTATTTCAAACGTAAGACAGGTAGAGGACGGAAATCAAAGAACGGCTATGCACCAAACGCCTGGCTCGTGACAGTAAGATTAGACAACGAAACACTTTCTTTGGCTACAAAGCCGGATGCCACTTCATATTGCTTATTATTCTTTATGAAAAAGCGTCGAAGTTTAAATCAGCACGCACCAGTTCCGTCCACATAACTGACCGCGAAGGGAGTAGAATTGCCGTTGACAGTCACGTAAGTTGGGCTTTGGTAGGACAATGGATACCGGGGCACGACGTCGCAGGTTTTTGTGGTGCATTCCGAGGAGATTATCCACAGATCGGACGAAGCGCTATCAAGCGCGACCCGGAAGGTAATTGCACCAACGTTGAGGAGAGCGTAATACGACCTGTACAGCAAATATCAGTGGATAACGATTCTAAGTACGGTCCAGACACACTCTTTATCACTTGACAATGTCACCGGCGTGATACCAGTGTGAGACTCATTCAACGTAGTATCTCGTGGAGAAAAGGCATGTAGGGGAGGTATAATAGGACCTGAACGTGTTGCAAAATGGGGTTGTGAGGCTTCCGCTGGAACAGCGAGGAAGCTAAGAGAGACTAGAAGTGGAGCCAAAGACCACATGTCTGACGAGCGAGTGCCTAGGAAGGCATGCAAGAAACTGAGATGAAAAGAAGAGAATCAGACAGTAAAGAAGGTGTAAAGAAGAAAATGGAACAAAGATCGAATAGTACACAACTGCCAGCGCCGATCATAGATCGGAGATCCTATTTGCTACGCAACTGACATCCAGGACATCCAGATTCCAATTGCCAAGCAACGGTCACCGGTAAGGATGAGGTGTTGCTCGCCATCCCAAGACTTTAGGACTTTAGGCAACCTCATCATAATGTTGAATGTTGGAGCTCCTGTCACATACAACATATAATAATAGATTTGCACCAGAATTACAATACCAAACGAACTCCAGAGAAAAACTACATTTCAGGGAGCCTGTACTCAGCTAGCTACATAGAAATGATACATCCTAGAAGAGGTGAGTGAAAGAAGGGCGAGCCAGTGTCATAAGAACAAAAGATTGTGGGAGTGGCACGCGTACAACGTGGGTAGCGCAAAAAAATAGGAAAGTGGATGAGGTCAAGAGTGTATAAAGATAAGGTAAGAAATGTTCTGGTCATCGCTTGGCGAAGACTTTCTTTAGAAGGCCTAATACCTTAGGTACATTGAGCTGGACATATTCCAGGTCCAGAAGATGCTTGTTGTCTTTTTGCTACATGATGTTATGAATATATCTTTTAAGTGTCTCGAAAGTCACTGGAAGTACAAATGTGCTTACCTTCTCGAGCAAGTCGTCAATCTTGAGATCCATCTCCAGAATGGCTTTCTCGCGACCCTTGTAGTGGAGTGCGATAATAAATGTCCCAGGTGTCGGCGACGTGAGGTTGAAATAGATGTTGGGTCGCCTAAATGAAGTCAGTACATGGCAGTACATGGTGTCGGGGGCCAAAGGACGACATACCTATTGTCCGGGACGTTACTCTCTACAATGATGCCCTCTTTCTCCAGTTGAGCATGCGTGAACCTGTAGGGGCCAAGCACAACTGCCTTGACGGGCTTCTTTTCTTTGCCGCCTACTGTGACGACCCCGACTCCCGTGGTGCTGCCCTTGTCCTTTGACGCGGTAAGGCGGACATTCTGGAGGTACGCCTTGTATTGTTCCAGCTGAGAACGCATGTAGTTGTTATGATCGCATATCGTCTTGTACACCGCCTCGAGGGACTTGGTCTCGAGCACGACCTTCTCACGTAGATTACCCAAATGGACAAGCTCCGCTGCCACCTCTTCCTGCATCAACCTGTAACCGTCAGCTGCCTCTACAATTTTGAGTTCTTCCAGCTCCCGCAGCATTTCCTTGACCTTGATTCCCTTGCGCACTAAAACAGCATCCTTTGTCGTCGCAGCTCGTTCAGCAATGGCAGCAAGATTGTATGGCCGTTTCTCGGCTGCATGAGGAAGGGAACGAATGAGCTGGACGAAGATAGACTTGGTCTCCATATAAAGCATGTCGCTTGATGACACAGAGTCCATCAGTGCGCTTTGTATGTCTTGGATAGGTGTCTCCCAACGGCTATACAAATTAAGCTCGATGGTCCTATTTTCCTTCCGGGGTACTTGAGGTGGGGCTGGCCCAAGCTCGTCAGTCAAGATCCGTAGGTGTTGTTTGTCATTGGGGGACTGGCCAAGGTTCGATCAGGAGAGGAGGGAATAGGGACAGGCAAAGAGGACAAACCAAAGTCTCAATGTGCTGCAGGATGAGGGAGTGCGTATTGTACAACTCATTCAGCGTGATGTGGATCATGAGGTCTTTCTTGGATAAAGCCATGTATTGGTCCATCTATGCCTTCATCAGTTCATGTGCAGGCGGAAGGGCGAGTGCTTGCAAGCACATACCTCGAGCGTATCATAGAAGTCACCGACCTCGCACAAATTATTTAGGAACTGATTGATACGGGCCTTATTGTTCTCGACAAAAGGGTTGAGTGTTATCATGTAGGCCTCCTTCGAATATGATGGCTTATTCGCCAGGTTCTGGAGCATCTTGGCAATCTGCTCGACAAAGATGAGAGAAAACTGTTGGACGAGTAGATATTGAACCCACGAGAGTCAGCGTTCGTCTAGGGTGCTTTGCTGGAACACCTTCAACCAACATATACGCCTGAGGTGTGACAATGGCGGGGTTGATGAAACGAAGGAAAAAGAAACCACCGATTAAAGAACAGATGGCATAGTCAGTTGCATCAGGGTATTTGCGCTGTAAAAACCATCGGTTATGAGTTACACACGATAGAACATGATACAAACTCGAGTCAGACTCCGAATTTGCTTGCAGATCCACCTAATTCCATAGGGTACACTTTCCATACTGTCGATTATCGTGAGCAGGAAGCTATTCGCGATCTCCATGAGCATAGTTAGTCGAGGTGCGATGATTTGCTGGACATCTAAATTCGCAGCTGCGACTTCCGGAGCGACTCCACGAGGAAGCTCAGGTGGAAGCACTCCCTGTTCTTCCTCGATTTGATTAATCATTTGCTCGTATACCTGATTCTAATTCAGTTGACACCATTCACATGGGACTGTGCAACACACCTTGACAGGATTAATTTCGAGATTAAGCTCCTTGTGTTCAATTAAACTGTTGATACGTTCAGCGAGAACGCCCTTGAGATAGCTTTGACCAGGGCCACGACGGGTATATGTCGTCATCATCCTGGACACAGGAGTGTTGGCGCGAAGGAGTGAACCAAATTCGGTGGCCGTTTCGAATTGGGCAGATAATACGGATTGGAACATGGTGAGAAGGAGATGTTCCTCCCTACTTTCATACTGGTTTCCATATAGCGTAAACATGACAGTTTGGAGAAGTGTGTCGATTTCAGATAATGAGACGAGACGGCAGAGAGCCGCAATATGTCGAGGCTCAGATTGTAGAAGGAAAAATAGATTAGAGTATTGTTGAAGTCTGCGATCGTCAGGATAGTGTCCTTCGGTGGGGTCGACGTCTTCGAGAGTTCTCTCAACCTCTCGTTGCTAACCCGAAGACCATATTAAAATCTTCATGAAGATTGAGTAACAAACTCACCTCGTCTAATGCCATCCTGTTCTGAATCAAAAGTGCGATGCGAGAATCAAGGTAACGGACATCGCGCTCAAGAACGAAGTTCTTCTTGCTCTGAGCAGAAATTTTGCCCTTCAAATCTCTGAGACGCTTTTGGGCTGAGGTCACGTTAGGCAGCGGTTTTAATGCATAGGATACACATGTAAAGACGTACCTCTCGCCAGATCATCCTCAACTTCGACATCTTGCTCTGCCGCCATGCTGAACAGCGCAGTGACACTATAACGGTTGGTATTCCTGTTCGTGAGACGGCGATTTGACATGCCTCCCGGCGATGTAGGTTCCTGATAAGACATGATGGTCGTTCAAAGGGCGGTAAATGTGAGGTCTTGTAGTCGTGTTATCTGTAAAGCGTTGGAAGTGGTTGGATTTGGTTGAAAATCAGAATCTTGACGCGAACTGAGGCAACACCAGCGCTTGCAGTCCAGCAACAGCGCAAGAAGGGAGGGAGGTATATGAAGGAGGTAGAGGCTAGCAGATTGGGTATCAAAGAAGAGGAAATGTACGAGGGCTAACCTGTGCAACCACTGCAGTTGATCGCAAGTGATGCGACTCGGCTTCTTCCTGGTATGTCTCACAACAATTGAAATTTCCAAATGAAGTTTACTTCCTTAACAATTCCTATTCTCCCCTGCATATATTGCAGTCATGCTGCTTTTCAATGCTCCACTTGCCCACAATCAGCTTTGATTCTATGAACTCAGGTGTCGTAATACATAACAAGTCGCAATGTCACTTGTCAGAACAGGATATTGCTCCTTTTGTTGAAAAACGGCGAGGCTCCAACTGGTCGTAGGTTGCCGAGCTCGAGGTTTTGACCGAATTGTATTGCTATTGCTGGTAGCATTCAAAATACACCATGTCTTCTAATTGCATCGCGTACCTACAGGCCTCCGTCTGGGTCCGATTATGTAGGTATTCCTTATTGATTCAGCATTGGCAATTGTTCCGTCTTCATTGGCATTTCGACTATCTCTTCACGACTAGACTCGTAACCATTCGTTGTAATGAGCCGGTCTACTTCACGACTAGTACTGATTGGTGAGCAATGTTTATTGCATGACTTACTACTTATGTCAAAGCATGACTGAATTGAATCTTGATGTCTACGCTTCTCCCGTACCACGCGGCTAGCACAGACTTTCAACTTGAAGCTAGCTTCATCAATCACACTGATTGTTATGCTTTTACGCTCGAGAAGCTATACGTTGCGTGTTCTTATTGCGCATTGAATACGGAAAGTGGGCTCCCGCACTACCCGTTGCGGCGTGCCTTGAGCTGTGGGGTAACTTGAACGGATTTCATGTCAATTCTCAATTGATAGTTGATCATGCCCAGCTTGGCGAGGTATGTGTTTTGAGCTTACTAGTACACCTCCAGCTTCGCCGACCTTCAGGTTAGTGACCGTATAAGAATCTCTTGATATGATATCATCTTACGTCTTTCCCGAAAGTTGAAGTAGATCTAGTTTTCCCAAAATACACGGGTTCTATGCTGCCTGCCCAACGTGGCCGGCTTTGTCGGAAGGTTTAACAAGTAGAATGTGGGTTAAGACAAGGTTAAGAGGCTCATGCATCATGTCCGAGTCACACGCTCAATCAGCTCAATGGTGAATCATTTGGCCGAAAAACGCTTAACTCTTTCGGGGTGCTGCGGCAGGGTCGACGAAGGGGATTACCTGGGATTACACACCGTGACCTAGATGATGATATTTCACTATTTTCAGCGAGTTCTTTTTTTTTTTTTGACGAACATCAAATCCGACCAGTTTAGAAGTAATTGTTGCGTGTGACGGTAGGAGAAGAGGCTTAGTTGACCATTGTACAGGTCCAAATTATAGATTGATTGGCTTACGGTAACAGCGTGAGTAGGAATGCATCTGTGTATGTGAGTCGTACGTAAAGTTGAGAGAAGAAGACATGCATGGAGCGGAGAAAGGAAGAGGGCGATATAAACGGTAGTTTAATCAGATCGGAGGTCATTTTAATCTAAAGGCCGAACATTTGAAGCGGGAAAGTCTTTTCGAAATGTCTCATTACCCGACTTGTACTCCACCTTGTATCCCCAATTTGTGACCTTGTCGGTGAATGAGTTTGTTTTGTGGCTGTCCTTATGATTTAATAGTCTCACCGCATCAACTGCTTTGAGCACACCGATGATAATCCCAACTACCCAGCCTCTTGCCCCTATTAAAACTTCGACATTCTGGTTCTTGTTGGATCTAGATGAACAAGATCATCGTCTTTTTATCAAAGGTAGTGCCACTTACGGTGAGCAGTTTACGATACTATCAACATCAAGATCATTTTAGATATATTATTAACTCCCCCGGACAAATGAGTTCGACTCACAGGCGTCGTTGTTGAAAGGGATGAGCTTCCGCAATAGACAGGAGCAATTCCGGCTCCCGGTACATGCTGGTACGGAGAGAAACCAGGGTTCATGGGCGGCGAGGGTGGTGGGGGAACTGAAGATGGCTGCCCTGGATAGGCGAACGGAACATTACCACCACCTCCGTTTTGCGAATAGTAACCTCCACCCAGGATGTTGCGATCGACATCGGGGTTAAAGGCGTTCATTCCAGCAGGTTTGTGTGGGTAGGAAGGCATATGAGAATGCGACATGATGTCAAGGCGTAGGAGAGAGGTGGATAACACGTCGATTGATGAGTCGAGGTATTTATGCGTAACCTCCTGCCTTCCATCTTTGGATCCGGGCAGAATCAACGGCTCGATTGTCAGAGAGAGATAGGATGGAAGTAGCCGAAATGCCAGATAGGAACCAGGTTAAATCTGGTTCAAAGGCAGTACCATCATGAGGCGAATGGTGATCCCGTCAATGTAATAGACGGATAAGGACAAGATGACAAGACAACACAGCACAAGAATCGTGGGGTAGGAACCCGAACATGAGGTCTCGGGAGCTAAAAAATCTGAGCATGGACAACTTACTCTACGTAACGTTATTGACAACCACACCGAAGTGTGGGCGTCCCTTTGCAACGAACATGCGCCACAAACAATGCGGAAGTGGCTCGGCGCCGAAAAGTCTCCACGCAGTGAGGTAATCCGTTCCAAGAAATATAGATAGACGCGCAAGACAGGGGTAGAAAAAGCGCTCGTGAGCACAAGACAATACTTGCCACATGCCGTTTTCTAGGTATCGCAGGAGGGACACCCACAAAAGATTGTCATGAATCGTACATGGCTGACATAGATAGAAATCTGATGGCTTTAGAGAGAGGACTACACAGTCATGTAGTGCTCATGTACGTACTTTGAGAATCTTGTAAGAATCACTGTTTCGAGTTTGGTCAACGCAATGCAATGGTTCTCTCACGGCCAAAAAGCCCCGATCTCGGAGAACATCCGACTTATGGAAAGTTCCGAAGTCCATTCTTTCGACATACTGTGCTATAAGTACGTGAACCTTGAAATGTATACGATTTGTTGTATAACTAACGATTCGAGCAGGGACGAACGTCGATGGTTGAGCCAAATCGACTTCGGAACTTTCCAAAACTCCGACTCTACACGATCTCGGAAGTCGGATAAGTCTCGATCTATCCAGTGTTCTGCACAAGGAATCAAGAAAAATCTGGCTTAGTAACTAAACCGGCCTCTGCTCTTTCTGTTTCCAACTTACAAGCCCAAGGTCTCACTTGTGGTACATACCCTTCGACAAATGTCAAATCTTCTTACTATACCATTTAAGAAGACATACCCAGTCAATGTCAAGGAAGCGACGCGAAGCTATATCTATGCGCATGGCGGAGGACACCCCGACGAGTTTAAGGATGACATCAATTTGTGGCAAAACCTGAGGAAAGATGGCGTAGGTGGTATGGTGCATGTCAATCGAATCAATGCATCTCTGCTGTCTGTGTCAAAGCATCTATGATACCCATATCACCTAGCTGAATATATCTTTTCACAAGCTATCATGCACAACTTGTCTCCATCTTGACGAAACTTCCAGCAGATGTGAGTCGCTAGATCAAAATGATTTCTAGTACTGAACTCCGTACTTGTTTAGATAGGGTTGGACATTGCATATGCTCCTGTGTTTCAGGAAACCGCTGTGCCAATCACCTTGAGGAGTCTCGTGTTCGAGCGGTGTGGTGTTCTTTTCAACCTCGCTTCTCTGTACTCCCAACTCGCCGCATCTGAAGATCGTTCAACAATGGATGGTATTAAGCGTGCTACGGCAAACTATCAAGTATGTATCACCCTTTGAGAGACTCGATTTGAATTTTACCATCTTATAGCATGCAGCAGGGGTGTTCTCCTTCCTAAGAACAACAGCTATCCCGAAAATACTATATCCACCCGATGAAGAAGATATTCCACGAGATCTTTCTGACACATTTGCCACATCACTTGAGTTACTTATGCTGGCTCAAGCTCAGGAATGCTCTTGGCAGATGGCCAAACTCAGTGCGCAGGTTTCAACGCGAATGAGAGGTATATCTTAAATTCTCTTTAGATCAATACAAAAATGCTCTCATTGCAAAAGTTGCTGCGCGGGTGCTTATCCTGTTTCTTGATTTGCTGTACTGATCTCACATAAACACTATGGTTATTAGGTAGCCGTGCTGTATCAAGCAACTTCTCAGACCATCCGTGGAGCATCACCTTCGATCAAGGATATTTTCCCATCAGTATGTTATTCAGAAAGTTTCAACTCAATTTTACCTCCTTTTGCAGGACTGGCTTCCCCATATTGAAGCCAAATTCCACCATTTTTCGGCGGTATCACAATACCGAAAGAGTATGGACGAGATCGAGACTAGTAGGTCCGGCTTCACATTTGTCATTAATCCGCTATTCGTCATCCTTCTAACTTTCAGGTACGGAATTGAGATTGCGAGGTTGCAAGAAGCACAGGCAGAGGCGAAGAAGGCATACGATATTGCCCGGCGTGGGCGAATAACGCCTTCTGTCGTCCAAGACATCCAGGTAAGTTTTTTTTTCCCATGCGACCTGACGTGACAAAGCATTTCTGGTAGTCTTTGCTCGAGATCGTTCAGAAAAATCTCAGTCGAGCTGAACGTGACAATGACCTCATCTATCATCATGATGTTCCCGCTTCATCAGCCCTCATTGCGATAACCCAAACGAATCTCGTGTCTTCTACGCTACCTTCTGCTCTATCTGATCCTACATCTCTCATTGGAAATGGGAGATTGATTTTCGGGGAGTTGGTGGGATGGGGCACCAAAGAAGCTATCAGTAAGCCGCGCCTGGGCGACATGTTCTGATATCTCACTGCCTTTTTCTAGATATCTATAATGATAGACGACAAAACTTGATCAAGGAGAAAATACTCAATGTGTCGACCGAATTACAAGATACGGCGGATGAGTGAGCATTCACCCTACTCGCCCGTAGTGCATCGATGAGACTGACGCGGCTATAGAGCTCTTCGAATTTTGCATCTTCCATCAGCTTTAGAAGCTCTGGAGCGCCCAGTAGGTCTGCCCCCGAGTCTGCTCCGCAAGGCTGAGGAAGTACGCCTGGAAGATGGCCCCACAAAGATTGAAGTTTCCATCGAAGATGTTCAGCGGCTGGCTCAGCAAGACCAAGCTATTTTGGACGAAGTCAGAATCATATGATCTCTAATGGCGCCTATTAGTATCTGATTTATGTGTTTCACAGGCCATGGATATTCTGGATAATGAGGCATCGGAGGACGAAGCTGCGCGGAAGTCCAACAATTTAGATAGGCTGCCGTCTCACGAAGCAAACGTCGAGTTGATAGCAAAGGAGAAACGATATCGCACTATTCTGGCACAAGCGGCCGCAAGCGACGAAACTGTACGGCAGAAGTGGGACGAATGGGAACAAAATATTGTCGAGCTCACATGGAGCGAGGTAAGTAATAATCATATACGCCGTCTCGACTTGTATCCACTCTGACATCTTTGGAATCCAAACTGAATTACAGGAGGATCTCGAAACGTCTATACCTTCCTCAACAATTTCATCCTCCGCCGCAACAACTGCGCAGGGTCGGGAGACACAAAACCATGCACGGGCGCTGCGCGTCCAAATCGAGGCTCTCGATGATCTACACCGAACTCGTGCGGAGCTCGTTCGGCGCGCACAAACCCTCGCGGCCGCAGACGACATCCGAGGGCGCGTGACGAAGGTCGCCGCGGGGTTTGCACGGCTTGCGGAGGTGACGCCTGCAATGTTCGAGGATGTGTCAGACGAGGAATTGGCGAAGTATGATAAGTTCCTTGTGGAGATGAGTGAGATTGGCCAGCGTCAGGGGGCCATAATCGCCGAGATTCAGGTGCGAGCTATTTTTTTATCCTTACCCACGGACAATGTGGCTGGGTTCTTGTACGATGCTGATCCACATGATTGTTTTTCTTGCATCGTTTGTCCGCTTTTGGTATGGGGGTGCAGCGTCTGAATGAACTCTTCCTGCGATCGCGGAAAAATGATCCCGCGGTTAAGGAGCGGGAACATGCTTTGCAGAATTTGGACCTTGCGTATCACAAATATCGAGAAATCATGGGAAATCTCGACGAGGGAATCAAGGTACGTTGACCAACCTATGCCGAATATTTTCTGGCGTCAATCATCTGCATGTTGTGCTGTTCCTGTGCTGATGTATCTTTCTTCTATGGGCAGTTTTACAACGACTTGGCGACCATCTTCCTACAGTTTAAGGAGACATGCAAAACATGGAGCCGTGTCCGAAATCAACAGATTCAGTAAGAGAGTCCCTGAAATCACGCCGAGCAACCCGTCTCTGAAAGCTGATTTCGTAGCTCCTTGACACGGTCGTTCCAAAAAATGTTGGTAGAGCCTGGCCTAAGGAAAAGTTCCCCACCGATCTCGGCTTCTACCTCTACCTCCACGGCACCTCAAATCGGTGACGTTAAGGTAGAGACGATGATAGATTCGGCCTCTCAATCTCCAAGTGCCGTGGACATAAGCCAACCCGAAATAAGCCAACCCCCACCAAACACGAGTTCTAGATCAGAGATCCAGGGATCCACCACGCCTCAACCACGCACCGGGCTGCAGACTTTGATGAGTCCGGCACTGACGACACCTGCCCGCGGTAAAAAGCCGGCTTCGAGTTTGGGCAAGTCAGGACTTGGACTGCCGGCGCTGACGTCGGCCGAGTGGGACTTTGAGGACGTTAAACTACCGCCCCCGCCTCCGACTCCGAAGCGGCGTTCTTAGAGGGTACTTGGGCAGCCGCTGAGAAGCATGGGATTATACATGCGCCCTCTTTCTAGTCGCCCTAAGCTTCCTCTAATAGCTCACGTTGCCTCCCCGTTCAGTGGCCGTAGAGTATATATGGATGATGTTTGCTTGGATATAAACATGATCAACGTGGTATTCGTTTCGTGATTGAAGGGAGTTCCATTGCGCATCCGGTGTTACATTCGTTCAGTCGAGCGTAGATTCGGGCAACGCAGGCAGATCCTATCATTTCAATGCCGGGGGCATAGCTCGGCCGGGAGAGCAGCAGACTGAAGTGATCAGGAAGTACTGTATTCTGAAGCTTGGTCCCGCGTTCAATCCGCGGTGCCCCCATTATGGCGCTGGTTGAAATGCATTTTGTTTTTGTAGATTCCCCGGGACCAGTTTACTTGTATCCATACCTCGGAGTTCCGATCCTACCATGCCTTCTCAATCGACATATGTCCAACAAAACCGGGAGAAACTTGAACGTTTGAACGACCGTTCATCCAGAGCTTGATACTCATTATTTTGTCTTCACCTCACCTGCTATAGTACCTCTTACTCCAAGCACATGCTAGACGGTCCGAACTGTGCACTGAATAAGATCGTCGTCCGGACTCCCATCGGCGAAAGGCAGCTGCACGTATGCAATGGGCACAGATTAAACCTACACGTCGGGGGCATAGCTCAGTTGGGAGAGCAGCAGACTGAAGTGTTAAATATGTCAAACATCTAGACTTGTTCTTCTGAAGGTCCCGCGTTCAATCCGCGGTGCCCCCATCGCTGGATTCAAGCTACGTTTTTGCAGATTTTCCAAGACGAATTAAGATAGATTGGTAGCTTAGCATGACGATCTTAGGCCGCGGCTTCTTGTATCTTCAAGCTTCAATCGTAACAACAGTGACACTGAATGTCAAATGTGCGAGCCGACGTGCGTCAGCCTGATGTTATCGATGGACTGCACAGGAACGCACTACGAGGACCGTAGATTGGGCTGGTAAATGTGGGGGCATAGCTCAGTTGGGAGAGCAGCAGACTGAAGTGTGTCGAATATGACGGTATACCTTATTCTGAAGGTCCCGCGTTCAATCCGCGGTGCCCCCATGGCAAGCGGTCCGGAAAAGCCTTTTTTCCATAAGAAATAACGCCAATAGCTTGAACCTCTTCGAGCGTGACATGAGGAGTCCTTGATTTGTCCCACATAATACAGTGATTCTTAAAGAACCATCTACTCCCAGAACCTCTCGTCAAGGGCACAAGACCGGGCCATCTCAAGCTGGTAGGCAATCGTCAGTCCACTGATGAAGCACAAAAACAACACAAACATACCTGCTCATCCGTCCTACAAACCAACATCCGCTTCTCCCTCTCGCCCTTACCTTCACCCTTCTGACCAATGTCAACGACCACGCCCTCACCCAACTCTGCATTCTTCGCCGGATCGACCTTGGCATACCCAAGACACCTAGCCCTCGCAGCAACAACCTCCCTCAACTGCTCACTCCTCTCCCCAATCCCACCCGAAAACACAAGCGCATCAACGGCAGCACCAAGCTTCAAATGATACGCACCCACAAAATCCAAAATCCTATCCACAAACAAATTAAACGCAAGCGTCCAATTGTCCATCCCCTCCTCCTCCTCCTCATGATCCGCATCCGTCCTCATTTCGATCTTGGCTCTTTTCACGATTTCTCCAAAGTCGGTGGTACCAGTGAGGACCTTCCACCCGCTCTTGCGATTGAGGATGTCCTCGGCCATGGTGACGTGGAGGTTGACGGCCATGCCGGGGTCGTGGGTGATACGCCCGGCCTTGTTGGTGTAGTGGAAGATGAGAGAGGGGTCGACGGCGCCGGAGCGTGTGGCGCCTGGGAGGCCGCTGAGGGGCGTGAGGCCCATGGAGGTGTCGAGAGACCGGCCGGCTTTGATGGCGCAGGCGGAGGCACCTGAGCCGAGGTGGAGGACGATGAGGTTGAGCGAGGAGGGGGGCCGTTCGAGGAAGTCCGCGACAGAGCGGAGGATGAATGAGTCTGTGGGGCGTCAGTGGGGAGAGAGGGCAAAGACAAGGGACGTACAGCTGAGACCGTGGAAGCCGTATTTCCTGAGACCGCGTTTGGAAGCGATGCACTGGTCGATGGCGTAGGACGCGATGTGGCGGGGGATGGTGGTGTGGAAGGCCGAGTCGAAGTATGCTATGCTTTTGGCTTTGGGCATCTTTTCGAGGCAGGCTTTGATGACGGCGAGGGCTGCGCCATTGTGGAGGGGCGCAAGGTCAGAAAGAGCAGCGATGCGGTCGTATGCTGCGTGGTCGATGACGACAGGAGCAGCGTAGTCGCCGCCATGGACGACGCGGTGGCAGATGCACGCGATCTGTGCTGGGTCGTCGAGACGGGTGAGGAAGTGGGCAAAGGCAGATGCATGGTCGGCGATTGTTTCGGCTGGGACAGACTGGGTGGCGCCGTTGAAGCTGAAGTGGGCTGGCGGGGCGGTGATGTTGGAGATGCTGCACGTCTGGACGAGCTCGACGGGGTCAGCGAGGCGGAAGAGAGAAATCTTGAGCGACGACGAGCCCGCGTTGGCGGCGAGGACCAGCGACATTCTGTTCCATCCATTCCATTCCTTGCGCCGTCCTTATAATGTATGGACGAGGACTAGTATGTATGATGACATCATCACTAGGCCTTACTCCTCCCCAAAGCCCGCTCCAGGCCTCACCTGCTCGACATCCCTCCCGCTTAGCTTTGCCTCTTCCCCTTCCTGCTGCCTGACGTACTCTTCTCCTCTCAGCCGCAGCATCTCCTCCAGCAGCGCCGCATTCCGGCTATTTGCCCTGAACACCGCGACCACCACATCGCCGACAAACGGCACAGATCCCACCGCCGCGCTCACGACATTGTTCAGATGCATACGCTGCAACAGCCACGGTGGAAGATCCGCCTCCTTTGCCTTGCGGATCACAAGGTAATAGTTTAGCGTTGCATTGGCGACGTCTCCGACCACTGGAATGAGCCCGATGAGGAACGTCCATCCGAATCGAAGCCCGCAAATGTGAAACCCCTTGTCGAGGTAGTGTGCGCGCCGCTTGACCGACTGGAGTATCTTGGCATCTCGCGGCGAAAGTCCAGGGGGAAGCTCGCGCTGTTATACCTCAGCCATGTACACTGATAGGGGGCTCGTATTTCATACCTTTCTCCGCTTCTGCTTGCCTTTGGAATCCGTGTAGAATTCGTACAGTGGGTCTTCTGGTGCATATTGCTCCAGGTGCTTCTCGAAAAGCTTCTTGCCCGCTTTTGTGAGGATGAAAGTCATGGTCTGAGGAGTACCTTGGGCTTGGCTTTTCAGACGAGCGGTGTCGGTGACATCATCTGCTACTGCGCTATGGAATAACGAACGTGCTCGATCATCGTCTCAGTTCGGATCCGAAAGCGAGGGGACTCCCAGTTATCATGCGTGCCAAACCTCAAGCGATATCCTTCACACTACAGTACCATGTGCCCTATAGACTCCTATATAAATGATCCATGAGACCACTTTAAAACTATTGCAGTCGATTCCAAAATAAAACACCGTGAGCGCTCCAAGGAACGCAGAGAAATGTGAGAACTCTTGCCACCATTGACCTCACACCTTTTGGACAATGTTAAAGAAAGAAAAAAGGCATGGGACCCATTGTAAAGGCACTGCCAGGAATCGAACCTGGGTTTCGAGAATACATCCACATGCGACTTATCAGAATCTCGAGTGATAACCGCTACACTACAGCGCCTTGAGCTACCTACATACATCACTATTAGTAGTTTCAAGTTTCTACTGTCTGACACCAGCGAGGTGCAAAGTTATGCCAGGCAATCGTATTGAAATACTAATAGGGTTGAGACCGCCACCGTCTAACGTCCTCTTACCATTTACACTCATCCTCTTCTCAAGACTCATGGCAATGCCACCTGGAAGTTGGAATTGTGGAACCAGGAATTTAGACTCGACTCGCTTCGACTTCATCGCTGAAACCCCGGGCCGCTGAAAGGGTCTTCTTGCATTGTATCAAACTAGCCTTGAACGTGTATGACTGTCTGGATGCCAGTGTACTTGGATGACCGTCACGGATCGGAGGGATCCTGCTCATCCGACTCGGCGGCGACGATTGGCTTACTACTCTGAGCTTTTGGCACGCCTGGCAGGCCCAACTCGGCTCGAGCTCCTTACATAGGCTCTCATCTTGTACACTGCATTTCCACTGAATTCAATGGTAGCCATTGATTCCTACGTGGACATGAGCTCTATCAATGATTTAGAAGCTCGACGGGTTCAAAAACATGACAAGTTCGTCAAAAATCGCTAATCATATACATATAAATTCATAATGAATACATATACGGCTCTTCGAATCGGTCAAAAGAAACGAATCTTCAATACGAATCATTGGGTGACTGGACCCGAGACTTCATCGTGATAGTTGGCCTTCGCTTCCTCGTTCTGTTTTCTGATAAAATTTCAGTAGTGCCCTTGGAGGGATTGTCTACTGATCCCCTTTTCAGCGCATGGTTCGGTGCCATCTTCCTTCCGCCCTGAGCCCCAGACGAGCCAGATACACTACCATTTGGATATCGTGAGTTTGGAAAAACGCGGATAAATGTGAGATGTTTTTGGTATAGCTCACTTCCGACTGTTATTCATGACTGCTAAAGGAACGTCTTTCGTCAATACTACTCATATCACATTGGGTGGCGGATGCGAACGTACTGTGAGTTTTGGAACTTCGAATCAGAGTATGATATAGTAACGGCTTTGAAGCAGATGTCGACGATGCTGAAAACGAGATTGTCAATGCTAGTGCTATGACGAGACAGCGACGAAGCTCACACAAGTAGCTGATATCGCACACTCCTACTGATAGTATTTGATGGAGCCCTTCCTTCCTTTATACCCAACGCGGATGACTTTCTGGATGCCAGTGTACCCGGATGACCTGGATCGGAGAGATCTTGCTCGCCTGCGGTGGCGGTCGGGCTACTCTGAGCTTTCAGGCTCAACTCTGTTCCTTCCATAGGCTCTCATCCTGCACACTGCATTTCCACTGAATTCAATGGTAGCCATCGATTCCTACGTGGAGGGCTCTATCAATGATTCTAGAAGCTCGACGGGTTCAAAAACATGATGAGTTCGTCAAAAATCACTAGTCATATACATATACTTAAATTCATAATAACTACATATACAGCTCTTCGAATCATCAATCACTGGGTGACTGGACCCGAGACTTCATCGTGATAGTTGGCCTTCGCTTCCTCGTTCTGTTCTCTGGTAAAATCTCAGTAGTGCCCTTGGAGGGATTGTCTACTGATCCCGTTTTCACTGGATGGTTCGGTGCCATCTTCTTTCCGCCCTGAGCACCAGACGAGCCAGATACACTACCATTTGGATATCGTGAGTTTGGAAAAACGCGATAGATGTGAGATGTTTTGGTATAGCTCACTTGCGACTGTTATTCATGACTGCTCAAGGAACGTCTTTCGTCAGTAAGTACTGATATCGCATTGGGTGGCGGATGCGAACGTACTGTGAGTTTTGGTACCTCGAATAGTATGATATAGTAACGGCTTTGAAGCAGATGTCGACGATGCTAAAAACGAGATTGTCAATGCTAGTGCCATGACGAGACAGCGACGAAACTCACACAAGTAGCTGATATCGCGTGGATGGGCTATACACTCCTACTGATAGTATTTGATGGAGCCCTTCCTTCCTTTATACCCAATAGAAACCAGGTCACAAGGATATCAATCGTCCACGTTTCCTTTTCCTCCCCCAATCAAGAGCTGTCCTGCCAATGCCAATTGAACGTACTATGATTATGATGTTTATGCGAATAGGTGTGCAAAGGGGCCCAGTCGAACATCTCTTTCGATAATGTGCTGTGAAGGTCTAGGAATAGACCCATCAGCATCCGAGTCCAGTGTTGCGAAGTACTTGTATTGTTATCACCCCATCGTTGTTCGCCGTACCCGGCTTGACATCCTTCGTGTGAAGATATTGAATGGGCCTCTCTTTACTCGAGCTCCATTTATGCACCCAAACCACAACTCAGTGGGCCCAAAGACTACGGCCCATCTGATTCATGGCCCTCTTTCTGCACGACGACGATGACAAAAACCAGTTGCTGTATGGTTGGCCTACCATTTCCTGACGTGCACTGAAGATGTACACCACCGCATGGCTCCAACGTTGCTTTGACGTCCATCCTTACTAGGTCCGGTCGCCATGAATAGGTGCGTCATGGGGGGATACTGGTACCCCAGAACATATGCATGTCCAGTGATATTTTAGTATTTAAGGTTTTCAAAACATGTGCTTTCAGTTGTGACTCCGAGTCAGTGCTGTGTACAGCTTCGATCGACGCAGCCATCCGAACAGACAAAAAGTCATCACGTTATGCAACAGTGGTAGGGTCGGCAGATGGATCTCGGGAACGCGTTCTTTTTGGGCTGCAAGACAGATGGAGCTACAGAATTAGTTTTTGGTCGTATAACCTTTCAAATCACAAGGCAGTGGTGATCGCGCGTGACTGCGAAGTTTTTAGTGTATTAATCCCTCAGTGATTGTCTAATCGAGAGGATCAGAGAAACATGATTTTTATTGATGCCACACCCAAGCCACATCTCTACCCCTTCGGCTCGAAAATATTGATCAATCAGATCAGATACAAGTTCTCTTCAAAAGCAATAACAAAAGAAACATTGCGCCACAACATCCACTTAGTCTCTCTCTAGTATCTGAATCATTGCAGTTAAATTGTAAGAGCTCTTCTCGCCCTTTGGATAATGTAATCCTTCTAAAGTTAAGCTCTCAGTGACAAAATCAATCAACAGTGGCGAAATGTGCACAGCAAAAGGTCAATTAAGTTTGTTAAGAAGCATCGGATCTTGAGTCGTGGGTCAACTCTCGGACTCGTTCCTCCGTCCTGAGTAAGTTCTTATGTCGCACGTTGCATCTCCGCTCTTTTAATGCCTACGTGGAGACTACTCTGAGTCAGCAGGAACCAAATCGCAATTCTTCCCAATAATAATTCCACCGAATCTCAAAGGAGTTCCGCCGATATCTTTGAACTTCGAGTGGATTTCCGCAGAGCAACAGAATGAATCCATAGAAATTTCACTAGTCATACATTGAGGTTCTTCATACTAATAGTACATACATTTGCGGTCCTTTGAATCCGTCAAAAAGAACGAAAACACCAATCAGACTCTCGTGATGCGTGGCCCTTTGACGTCACCTCGCGGAATAGATTTAGGAGTTCCTTGAGAATGGTAATCCGGTGGCCCCGTCTTCCTCCCACTCATCTCAGCTGCTAGTAAAGCAGCCGCAATGGCATCCGATAAGGTACTGCACTAGCTTGTGAGATCGGAAAACAGTGGGGGAGGCGTCTGATATGGCACAACTTACAAAGGTTTGTCCATGCTGCTATTAGGGATAAACCTTAGTTTGTGCTGTTCGTACGGCGAACATGGGCGCACCTATCTCAACTCGAAGTACGAATTCCAAGTCTGAGTGTATATGAGCTTCTCAAGCAGACTCGGATGCCGAGGACACTAAAGACAACGTCATCAATGCTAACGCTATCAAGAGACAGTTGCGAGGAGGCCCATACCAACAATACCAGATGTTGCGTGGGTGAGGCTCAGCAGATCATCCTTGGATCATCCTCTCCCTTTATAACTGCAACAGAAATGATATTTCTGGCCAATTGGACTGAAAATGGTTAATCGGATGGGTTTTTTGTGGTCATCCGACTCAATTTCAGCACCACTTACATGAATCGGTATGCAGATACATGCATACTAGTATGTCGAAGCACAGTTTCCTGGATAATTTTCTATGTCTGACCAGCCCAAGCTCGGGAACCGCCGGGGTCCGCACTTGGCGCGTGATGCATGCGAGCCTGAGGTTCTGAGCATCTTGTTCCCGAGCTTGTAAAAAAAAACTAACACATACTATACGCTGGGTCAACTGCGCCGGGATTTTATCGGACTGCAAGGCATATCAGTCTTGGCCCTTGTGGATCTATTTATTGTCCTTCTGAGCTATCCAGGTGCGCCACAGCAGAAGCTGATGCTCGTGAACGTTGAAATGGAGAGGAAACTGGTCTGGGAAGCCTCGTTTCAAAACGTGACTTTTTAGATCTTGTGTCCCTCGGAGTGGAATGGCATGGAACTTTATTGGCTGACATCGCCGGAACATATCGTGCCCTAACGTGGGAAAGACCCTTCCGTGGTGGTTTTAAGTATTTGGAGGCAGGCCGATATTAGTGGAAAATCTCACGCTTCAATATACAGATGAGTTGAGCGCCCAAAGGGTGAGATCTGACGGTATCCGTTAGCGGACCGCGCCGGTAATCATAACCAACTAAACGATGAGTTTCTTTGTCGGGACCAAGTTTTCGAGGAAGTCTGAGTCAACAAGCGCCGTGGCGTAAAGTAGATTCGTGACTACGGTGTCACGCTGCACCCACAAAACGAGGCATGAATCATTCAGAACTCACACTGATCTTACTACACTTTCTCTCGAGCGAAGAGATGCAGGGCTTGTTCATGATTTTCCTAAATCATTGAATCAGAATTTCGGTGTGGATTCCCTCAAGGAGCTGCGCATATATTGGAGGCACGACTGGAAAGGATTGAACTTCAGTGAGAGCGATACTTACACGGAAAGATTTACGTATGGGGGGGCAGATAAGATGAAGAGGGTTCCATCACTTCAAGATCTGCTATCAGATCAGAAGTGCACTTTCTCCGAGTTCAGTCTGTCATACAATGACCTTTCTCAAATCTCACGATCTAACGCGCGATTGTCCATCAAAACCTCGATGTAAATATATTGATTATGTAGATGATCTGGTCAATAAAAACGCTGAAAACAGTACGGCAGAATGAGGAGCCTGAAGGAGCTGTAATCCATCGGGAGGCGCATGAACTTGGATCATGTAGTAGTTTTTGGCCCCTTAGGAGGGTATTGAGGAGGAGGGTCCTTCGGGGTTGGGTTTGACGGTCGATCCGGCCTTCCGTTCACTAGTGTTCCTACAGCGTTTGGCCCCGACGTCTTCCCACCCGATCTACTATTATCACTATCGAGAGAATAGACATGAATCGTCAATTTCTCATCTGGCTGCAGTAAAAAAAAAAATTCCAGGCGACTTACTAATAAACACTCATATTGAAGCAACAAACAAAACTTCAGAGGCGATTCGGAACTGGTTGATCGCTGTTGGTGATGATATTACTAGAGACAAGAACGTGAGCTGAGGCGCACTCCGGTAGTCGGTAAAGTAACAAGACCTTATCGCACTCTACAGTGCTGGAGGTAGTGGTTGCGGTTGATACACAGAAGGACCTCCTCTGCCCTTTAAATAAGATTTAGTGACCCCAGATACCGGCCGTATAGTGCTAGTGGTGTGAGAGAGGCTGTATCATGCTGCGTCGAGGATGAGTGGTGTGAAAGAGGCTGTATCCTACTGCGTCAAGGACATGTACCACTGTCATTCCAGAGCCTATCCGTTGTTTTGTGGAGCATCAATGAAATCAGGAGATCAGAGCAATTGACATCGCGATGCATCTGTCGGACGCCAATTGTAATCAGCTACTCATTTAGCGCGTCAAGCCTGCACAGCTGATCCTTGATAACTTCGAAATTAGATTCAAGATGGTATGACGCGTTTTTAGGACGTACGAAGGAGTAAGGAGGATGATAGACCTTGAAGGAGGGACAAACCTTTTGGACAGCGTATCAGACTTTGAAGTCCTTCTATCGGTTCCTTGGAATACTTCTTTACGAGGGAAACGATGATGGTCAGATCGCATGGCACGTAAGCCTTTCTACCAAGGAAGCTCCACAATTTCCCTGCGTAACGATACCACAAACGGATGTAAGTCAATCTATGCAATTGGTGAAATGTGCAAGGAGTCATGGTCATGGAGAGCTTGCGTGGATATGCAGGAGGGACTGGCTGAGAACATCGGCATCAGTGCGTTTGGTGTTGGGCGTGTGAAGGAAATTGATCCTGAATATGGGGATTGGCCCGGGTGTGCCGGCGGTGCATGAGGTACAGATGGAAGTAAGTAGTTCTAGCCCACACGCGTCAGTGGAAGGCCAGTGTGGGATGACGACTATGAAGACTGCGTTACCAATCAAATCATTTGAACTAATGCGGAAAGGCCTCGAGATTCATGAGATTGAACGACATGTCGACATTCAAACAGTTTCACAATGCTAAGCGCTGAAGATCCGAGAATCTATTATTTTCCAACGAAGAAAAGAACAATCGAGCATTGGGATCAGTGCGTTTGGTGTTCGGCGTGAAGGAGCTGAATATGGGGATTGGCCTGGGTGTGCCGACGGTGCATGAGACACAGATGGAAGTAAGTAGCCCTAGCCTGTACGCGTATGGGATGGTGACGATGAACACCATACATCTTGGCCCTCGACCGGAGTGTCTAGCGCCCAGATACGCTAGCTCAATTTCACGCTGTCAGGGTTGTCAATCGCTCGAAACTAATGCAGAAAGGCCTCGGGAGTCGAGATTAGATTCATGATATTGTGCGATATGTCGACATTCAGACAATTTTCCACGATCTGACGAGGAAAAGAACAATCGAGCATTGGGATCAGTGCGTTTGGTGTTCGGCGTGAAGGAGCTGAGTATGGGGATTGGCCCGGGTGTGCCGGCGGTGCATGAGACACAGATGGAAGTAAGTAGTTCTAGCCCGCACGCATAGTTTGAAGGCCAGTATGGGGTGGCGACGACTCGGATGAACACTACACATCTTGGCCCTCGACCGGAGTGTCTAGCGCCCAGATACGCTAGCTCAATTTCACGCTGTCAGGGTTGTCAATCGCTCGAAACTAATGCAGAAAGGCCTCGGGAGTCGAGATTAGATTCATGATATTGTGCGATATGTCGACATTCAGACAATTTTCCACGATCTGACGAGGAAAAGAACAATCGAGCATTGGGATCAGTGCGTTTGGTGTTCGGCGTGAAGGAGCTGAGTATGGGGATTGGCCCGGGTGTGCCGGCGGTGCATGAGACACAGATGGAAGTAGTCCTAGCCTGTACGCGTGTGGGATGGTGACGATGAACACTACACATCTTGGCCCCCGACCGGAGTTTCTAGCGCCCAGTTACGCTAGCTCAATTTCACGCTGTCAGCGTCGTCGATCAGCAGCGAAACTAATGCAGAAAGACCTCGAGAGTCGAGATTCATGATATTGTGCGATATGTCGACATTCAAACAAACAATTTTCCACGATCTGACGAGGAAAAGAACAATCGAGCATCGGCATCAGTGCGTTTGGTGTTCGGCGTGAAGGAGCTGAGTATGGGGATTGGCCTGGGTGTGCCGGCGGTGCATGAGATACAGATGGGAGTTAGTCCTAGTCCGCACGCGTCAATTGAAGGCCAGTGTGAGATGACGACTATGAAGACTGCGTTACCAATCATTCGAACAAATGCCGAAAGGCCTCGATTCAAACAATGTTCGGCGATGTTGAAATTCCAAGAATCTATTATGCTCTAACGAGGAAAAGACGACTCTGTACAAACGGCGAGGGCGAAGTCACATATCAGCTCCTCGTAATACTTGAAAGCAGGGTTGTCATAAATAGCAAAATGCCAAGACGTAGGGGTGTCAAACCCACGAATGGCCATGGTCGTATAATCCCAATACTCCGGAAGCCATCCTGCGCATTCCCAGTCAATTATACCCGAGAGATGACCGTCCTTGACGAGGATATTGTGGCGCATAAGATCGCCATGTGCAAAGACGATGGAGTGCGACATGTTTGCTAGGTGCTCGATTTTTTTTGTTTGGTCGTCGAATTCCGCTCGGCTTTCCTGCGATTTATTACGCGTTGTATGGTCCCTAGCGCGGACGAGATATCGAAAGAAATCGGACTTGTCGTTGCATGCGGGAATGACGCCGTTGCAAGTGCGGAAGCTCTTGATGTGTGTGCCAGTTATAGAAGATATCTCGGGACTGCGAGGGTTTTTACACTCTCGTAGGCGGAGGAGACATTGGTGTAGTTCGTCCATGATGGTAGATCGCTCGTTATCGGAAAGGGTTCGCCACACTTGCGATAAGAGGTCGCCTGGTACACGCGTCATCCAGATAGCACTATAGCTACCTTCTGCGTCTACACAGCTGGCATGAAACAAAACTCTCGGGACGGGAAGTCCGAGAGAACGAGCAAGTTGCATTGAGAGCGCTTCTTCCTCACGAGTGCGTTCTCCACACTTTAGGATTGTGTTAAACGGCATCGCGTAAAGGCCCAGTGTTTCCTGGAAAGGAAGCTCTATTTTGAAGAACTTGCAGTATTCATAGTACCAGTAGCTGAGCCTCATGATGATTTTATCCATGATGAACCATGATAGTTTCTCGAAGAGCGGGGAGCGTTTCTTGATAGAAGTTTAGATGCGTTGAGGGGTTTCAGAATGCAAGACTCACCGACATGGCTCTGCTTCAGAGTGAGTGGAAAAGTTGTCTGTAGTGTGTCCATGGCCGTGACAGGGGCAGAGCTTGGCATGCTTGCAGAAGAGCCTCGCGTAAACATGGATAAACTGATAACATTTTCCTCAGCGCTTTGTCAAGATGAGAATTGTTCTTTCTTGAGCGCTTTGTTTCCAAGGTGAGTAAGGAACATGGGCTGGTGGCACTGATGCATGGAATGGAAAGACAGAAGGCACGGAACACGTGTGGCACTGTCAGCCACATGCATGCAGGCCTACAAAACGCAGCCAATCTTGAATGGTGACCTCCATGCAGCCGCGTCCCAAAATCCGGCGCAAGCCCGCGCCCGCGCTCGACGCTGCCCTGCTCGACGCGCGCTACCCGCCGCCCGACCCCAACGACCCCTTTGCCCCTTTGTGGGTCCTGCGCTCGCGCAACTCCACCAACAGCCTCAAGAAGCTGTACGACCTCTACCCCACCCGCGCCCAGTCGCCCACGCCGCCCGTCGCGTTCCCAGTCATCCACGACCACGTCTCCACCACCAGCGAGAGCAGCACCACCACCGACACCGACCACCACCATCCAAAATGGCACAACCGTCTTCTTCGACGCGTCCACGTGCCCCCTGCCCCTATCCCCCCCTCCAGCTCCGCGTCCACGACTTCCTCGTTCGTGCACGTCTCCACCCCGTGCTGCTCTGACCCCTTTGTCCCCACGGACGCCCCAGAGTGGGCCATCCCAACACCCACCCAACTCACACATGCCGCCTCACTCCCCGTCATCGCCCCATCAGGCCTTCGCGTGCCATTCGCATCCCTCTTCGCCGCCCGCCCCACCATCGTCGTGTTCATCCGCCACTTCTGGTGCCCCAACTGCCAGGACTACGTCTCCAGCATCGCGCAGACCGCTCCTCCCCCCTCTGAGAAGAGCCCCGTCGACTTGGTGCTCATAGGCAACGGCGCACCCGCGTTCATACCCAAGTACCGCGCGCTCTTTGGGCTCGAGTTTGAGATCTACACCGACCCGACGCTGGCGGTGTACACCGCACTGGGAATGGGTTGTTCTTCTGCGTCTGATACAACTACTACGAATGGCGACTATGCCCGCCATGGCACGATGGGCGGCATCGCGACGGTCGTCTTACGCGCGCTCAAAGCCGGGTTGCCAGTCTGGGAACGCGGCGGGGACATCCACCAGCTCGGAGGCGAGTTCATCTTGGGTCCAGGGTACGCTCTTTCTTCCTCCTCTTCCTCCTCTCTGATCGTCTACTCCACAGCCTCACATGCACCTACGCCCACCGGATGCAATCGCCCAAAGGCCACGCGCCCATCCGCGCCGTCCTGTCCGCAGCAGGCGTAGACATCCCCCCCTCGCATTCTTCCGTCCCCGCCACCATCTCCTCTTCCCCAAGCGCACCCAAGCTCCTCACCGCGCTCCGAATGAAAGGGTGGTCACCACAGAAACGTTCAAGCTCCTTGGGTATCATCAGCCCGAGCCCGAGCCCGAGCAAAACCACCACCCCGCCCTCGACAAAGACAAAGTCAAAGGCGAATCGACGGAACATGAGCCTGAGCACCGAGACGTACCCGAGCCCGATCCCGATTATGGGGTCTCCCACCAGGCCCAAGACGCGCGCGGACAGCTCGAGCCCGGGCCCGGGCCAGATAAGCGAGTTTGGCGCGTGGCGTAGGTCAGGACGCGTGTCGTTTGATTCGTCGCGCGCGTTATCTGAAGGCGCGCGTCGGAATTGTCAGTCCTACATTTATCAGTCCAATTCACTTCCGTATGCGAGCCCGAGTCCGAGTCCGGGTCCGGGTCTGGGTCACACATCCACATCGCCTTACCAGCGTCATCGGCAGTATGCGTCTACTGCTACTTTGCCCATGTACTCTTCTTCTCTTTTTTCTTCGTTTGGGGTCCGAGAGCAGGAGCGGGAGCCAGACAAGGAGGAAGAAGAAACGGTATGTCCCATCCCCGAGTTTCTCGCGCCCGAAGACAAAGACGAGTGGATGCGTGCGAGGATGGTGAGTCTTGAGGCTATGAAGGAACGGAAGAGGGAGAGGAGGGCCGGGTTTGTCGGGTATTATGTTCCGCTGGCTGGTGGTGGTGGTGGTGGTGGTGGTAGTGGGAATGGGAGCCCGGATAGGAGAAAGAGGTCGGGGAGCACGAGTACGAGTGTGCCAGTGTCGGTGTCAGTGGGGAGACCGGCGAGTTCGGGGATGGGGTGTGAGCCTGTTAAAGAGGCTGAGGAGGAGGCGGAGGGGGATGCGTATGTTGGGGGGAAGGTGATAGAATATGATGCGCAGGACGAGCGTCAGTGTCAGCGTCAGTAAGGGATGGAAGTCACGATATTTCATGCATATTAGTATTACATATGGCTTTGTAGTATATCTGTACGAGGTTTTTGTACTGTGTTTTAGTTTTCACGATTACGACGACTTTGATGAAGTGGCCTACTGGAGATGATGCTAAAATTGGATTGACCGAGTCACGATCGCGGTCCCGATCAAAATTGTAAATTGGTAAATTGTGGCGGGCACTTTTTCGCCACAACTACATCTTGTGCCACTGTACACGCCCCACGAGGTAATAGTACCCTCTACGCTAATCTCCGTCACTGACACTCTAGCTATCCCTAGCATGAACCACGAAGACCTCAAAAAATACATCACCACGAACGACGAATGGGGTCTATCCCAGTTCAACCTCTCCGATCTCTCAGCACACGTAACACAATTCACGTTCGTCGCGCACGAGAATAGATACAACGAAGGTAGCATGTTTGGCGGGAGGGAGATACCGCCTACGAACCACTGGACGCTTTTTCTTTCTTTAGATGCGGACTCCAACTGACTCCAACTATTCGCCGGCTGTTCATCTCGAAGTCGCCCCGAACGAACCCGGTGTGCCTGGGATGCTCATCCTCGAGAGCATCCAAAACAAGAACAAGAACAACGACTATATCACCGCCACCACAAAACGAGTCTCAATCAACCCACCACCTCTACCATCCACACAAAACCCCGGGCCCACACTCGCATCCATCCTCAACCTCCTCATCCACAAAAAGAGAGACTCCTACATCTTCGATCCCTGTGGCGAGGGGTGCAGATTTTGGTTTTTCAGTATAGCGGAGGACTTTGTGCGTGCGGGGTTTATGTGTGAGGAGGATGCGAGGAGGTTGGGGGATGTGATTGGGAGGTATTGGCCGTTTCCGGAGGGGACGGAGGGTGTGGATCGGCCGATGGCTAGAGGGGTGTTTGTGCGATTGGGATTGGGGGAGTGAGAGTGAGATGGTGAGTGGTTTTTTTTTGGGTTTGATGATATTGTCAGGTCCTTGACTCGGAGCTGGTTGCACAGGTTGATGAAGTGTAAGTTGTGGCAAGTTCTCGGGCTGTGTCTTGAAGTCGAGTTGGAGATACTTCAATGTGAGTGATTGGTATCTTACATGGAATAACCAAGAATGCTTCTTCAATAACTTTCGACCAATGGATCGTCGTTGCAATACACTTACTTCCGATCGATACCCTCACAGCGCTGGGTCAAGATGGAATTGCACTAGATATCGATGTAATCGTTTCCACAGAAAGCCGAATATAATTTCTGGCTGTGGTCAGTAGCGCACAGAGTGCACCAGCTTTTCCAGCTTGAACCTAAGTGAGCGTTGTCGTACAGCAGCAAGGGCAACCCATCCTTTAGAATGCATGCGAGAGTGCCCGCAAGCAATCAAACAAAACAAAGACCAGCACATGCGATTCCACGCCGTACGACTTATCATCGGCTCCTGAGGTTCTTCCATTCCCAAGTACTCCATGAAAGCCGGGTAGAAGCCCGAGTAACCCCAGTCAACAAGCCATAGACGGCCTTTCGAATCCAAAATCATATTCCGCGGGGCTAGATCTTGATGAACCAGAACATGTTCGCGAGGTGGGGAGAGTAGGAGATGTGGGAGTGGTATGCAGTTTGACGGCCGGGCCTTGACGAGCCACCAGTTGATGTAGTCGCAGAAGAGAGGAGCCGAAGCGTGCGGGACGGGGACATTGAAACCCTGGATCCACTCGGAATGGACTCCACCGGAGTGCAAACCCCCAGTCGTCTGCGAAGTGACGGTGCGTAGAGTAGATACGAACGACCTGAGTTGCCAGGCGATGCGGATGATAGCCCATAGTCCTAGACGTGGCCATAACTGCTCCAAGTTCTCTCCGTCTATACGTTCCATGATAATGGCATAAGTGTCGTCTGGAAAAGGTACAATACGGCGTATGATGGGCACGTTGATACCGACCGAGCGCGCCTTCTCCATCGCATTAACCTCGTCAAGGTGATCGTCGTGCCATGGAATCAGCTTTGCTAGCAAGTGATCTGAAAGAACGCGAATTCGCTCGGGACGCATGGTAGTGAGGAAAGGTGACTGTTTGAAATAAGATATGATCTCTTCGTCGGTGTACGTGTCGAGTAGGGCTTCGTTGAATTCCAAGTCTGGCTTGGGAGACGCCATGCTGATGCGACAGATGGCTTGTGAGTTTACATGTCATGAAGAAAGAAAGGATACAAACTCGGGCTATATGGTGTTTACAAACTGGAGCGGAAGCTGCAAGGACAATTTTTTTGTATGCCGATCGAGTACATGTCTAATTCAGACTGATGGCTGAACTTGGGATCAATCCGTGGATACAAAGGTATGGGAGGAAGATGAAGTGAATCGAAATACGGACATGAACGGGAGTCGGGCACACATCAGCATGGCTTTGCAACGTACTGGTACATGTACACAAGTCCTTTCCTCTTGAATGCTTCACTCTAGTATATAACAATATTTGATTGTATTCCAGCGTATGACAGAGTGAGTACAAATTATTACTGAGAGCAAAGGAGAGCAAAGGAGTGATGGTGATATCATATGGTTGGTTATGCGCAAGTGCAGCAATGAGCTCTAATGAATGAATATATGCATACATAATGGTGCGAAAGAGATGCAAAGTGGGTGGGTTGTTGTTGGGAGTCGGATGGCGAGAGGTATTGAAAGCGAGGGGTAGAAGGAGGAGAGAAATCACCCACAAATATGAACCCAATCCTTTCCATAATCCCATAATCCCAGAGACTATCATGAAGAAATCAATTTCTAATTCGGAGGAACACAGTTGCCCAATTGAGGTGTTCCACCGGCGGGCTCAAGGATCAGCTACACGAGGATCAGCATGAACTCATACATACTATAAGTGTAACCGATGAAGATGGCAAGACGTACCTTGATCGTCTGGGCCGTAGTATACAAAAACGCTGTCGTCCCAAACAAGATGAGCAGAATATCCGCTGCCTTCTGTCTGAATGTCCTTGCACACGCGCGGTAGTGCAACATGGCGGGGTATACGTAGCACAACGGTACACTTTTAGCAACAGCGTATCAGCCCAGCTGATATAGAAAGAGATGCAAAGAAAAAACATACCAAGCAAAACATCCCACAAACGCCACAAACTTATCCAAATCCGACGCTCCGACCCAGCTGAGCGCCGTACAAAGCATGACCATGCCGAATCTGAACCCGTTCTTGAGCCACTTGACGCGCGGGTCGACTTTACCGCTCCGCGTGAAGAGTCCGTTCTCCATTATACGTACGGCAGGGAAGAATTGGAGGGGAATCGAGAGAAGGATAGCAAAGGCGTAGAGGAATTGGACCTAAAGGAAGAGGAAAGTTAGGATGATGATGTACTGGAAAGAGGATGACGTACAGCTTGCACTATTCCACTTTCAGGATTGAGGTTGACGAGCACGACAGTTTCGACTTTAGAACCGAATGTGAGATACCCGAGTGCACCTGCACCGCCGAATAGGACTGGTAAACGACGGACAGTAAGCTGATGTAGTATTGGAGAAGGTAGGGGATGGACTCACTGGTCACGAACGCCATGACACCGGTCAATACAGCCGGGAACTTGTGTGGCTCTCGCATTGAGTCGGCGATTGGAATGATCTAATAAATTTACAGATGAAAGACTGTAAAAGGAGATGGTGGAATGAGTGAAGAACGTACAAGTCCAATGCCTTCAAACGAGAAGACCGCCGTTCTATACAAAGTCATAAATCTCTTCTTTCCTCTACCGACCTTGACAAGAAAACGACTCACCCAATAAATAACGAAAAGTCCTTTGGATTGAACATCTTGACATCCGCAATTCCATTCGAACCAAGTATCGAGATTTCAGAACTAAAGACATACACCAGGCCCGCGAGGATGAACGCGTCGGCAGCCAGCGCCGTCCCGCTGAGTTTCGCGATATCACGTACCAGCGCAAGAGGAACGAAGATGATCAGTTGGAGAAGGATGAAATATTGCATTGGGATGAGTTTGAGACAATGCGTGACGCCCATAACGAATGCCTAAATTCAAAAGGTAATCAGAAAGAACAGAGTACATGAATGGAGGTAAGCGTACCTGGAAGTTGTTTGCTACAAAGATGGTGTATGCTGCGACAAATCCGATTTGGGAGATAATGATGGAACCCAGAATCACGTATCGCATCCAGGGCCCGTATAGTGTGCCACCGATATCTGTGTGCATATAAGAAGGGGAAGGGAAGTAAAGCTGTGTCGTACACACCTCCAAAACTACCGGATACAGCAAACTTGGTTCTTAGGAGGAGCATGAACGACCAGAGGGAGATTAGGGCAATGGCTACAAAGGTGATGGCAGAGAAGAGGAGGCCGCCATTATAAAATCTGATCAGGGATTAGATTTCGTTCATGTGCCAAGTAGAGCCGATGCAGAACTCACGCTTTCCCGAGGAACAGCACACCAGTGCCGACGAACGATTTGGTCAGCTGGAAAGACTATGAACTATAGGTTGTTGTACGTGAAATGCTGGGACAGACCATTAAGGCAGCCTGGGTAACGGTTGCAGTTCCCGTTGGGCCGACAGAATTTCGTCGACGACGAGTGCGTGACCTTGACACCGACCGACGACCAAGAAGTGGAGACTCCTCGCCAACATCAGGCAAGCCTGCAGAAATCTCTCTAGACGCTACCGCGGCCGCCTCTTCCTCGTCCTCCTCCTTGTTACTATCCGCCTCCTCATCTTCAAGATCCTCTCCGGCCTTGTCGGAATTATGATCAATGTTGTCCCGGCGCACGTGTTGGAATGACTCACAAAGTGGCCAAAGATGTAGAGGAAGTCGATGAAATTGGTGAGCATGCGAGGCTCTTCGGTGCCCTGCTCAATGGCGCGGAGAGTCACGTAGTTTCTCCTAAACCCGCCTGGCTCGTGTATGTGCTCGAACGCAGGATCTTGTTGCGTACTCGAGCCAGCAAACGACGCCGAACGAGG
The DNA here is from genome assembly GCA_017657315.1 of Termitomyces sp. K1Ag. Lineage (NCBI taxonomy): Eukaryota > Fungi > Basidiomycota > Agaricomycetes > Agaricales > Lyophyllaceae > Termitomyces > Termitomyces sp. K1Ag. The sequence continues at coordinate 65,635 of JAGGAR010016000.1, forward strand.
GCGGCTCCTGCTAACGCCAGTGTGCCACTTGTATATATCATGCCTAATAGAGCACCAGACAATGAATAGAGTTGGTAAAAGACATCGTCATCAATCAATCAGTGGGTCCACACGATATACCGAAGGAGAAACGCACGTCACGTCGGCACCGGGGGCGTGGTAGGGAATAGGAAAGGGCTCAAGGGCTTCGTGCTCAGGATGTATTGAGGACGATGGGCGACGAGAAGAGGAGATCTGCCGATCGGCGGGGATGGTATGGTCAGAGCTATTACTGTCGACAGATTCAGCAGTGGGGCCTGCTTCTCGTTCTGTCGTGAATACCAAATGCCGGCGAAGGACCTTGGCCTTCTCTTCGTCTGGCAGGACATCAAGGTCGAACGTGGGAGGAGTGTCTTCTCCGGTACCGGCAGTTGCACTAAGGCCACCGACGACAGGACGATTCAGAGTAGGGGTAGAGGTGCCAGAGCCAAGGAGGTTGGCTGTGGTAGAGCCCCTGCGTGAAGACGGGGTGGGTCTGGGTGGGATGTTGGGAGGGGGTGTGCCAATATACTGGGTGTGGAGGGCCTGGAGGTTGGACATGCCGATGATGGGGGTGCCAGAGGCAAACGACGAGGGGACGCCGTCTGCATTGTCCGACGACGCGAGACGAGCGTTCTTTATTGCCACAGGCTGCGAGGGCGACGACATGGTGATCAGTGCTCTCCAAGTCAGTTGGGCCAGTCAATTCCACTTGCCGAGTTTCGCCCCATTTGGCGGCCGTGCATCCGTTCAACCCCTCTTACAGTATTGTTCCTTACTTTTTGGCTATACACGCTCATTTACAGGAAAACGCACCTTCAGCGACCATGCAATTTATATAGCTCAACCGTTATCGAGAAGCTCATCTGACTACCGAGTTCCCGTAGCTATTCGTAGGTGGGAACCAAGATACAACATAGTCTGCCCAAAGCCCAAATCTCCGATTTTCCCCTGAGGCTGTAGACACGGTCCGTTTTCATACAACCCTTGAACTTTACAGACACCAGATCACCATGAACACTCATGCAAAAAGAGAACATCGCGACACGGCTTCAAAACACCGATAGAGAGCCCTAGGAAGACTCAGATAATCGACGTCCTTCATCCAGAGCTCCATCATTCTTCGCTCAAACATTCAAATCAGTTCTATGAACCATTGTCCCTCTCATCGGGCTCGTCTCATCGCCCGATCACATACCTCGTTCACCTGCCTCCATCTACCCCTCTTCTCACAGATAACTCAATAATCCTCCATGAGGCAAGTACTCAATGCTAAGTTCAAGATAGGATCAGTCTTCCTCATGAGTCTACTACATATGGAAGGATCCACCATCCTTCAAACCGGTCCCGTGTCCCTTTGTGAGTCAGAGCTAACTCGGCAACAGCTAGATAACACTACGGAGTAAGGAAATTTTACGAGAAGTTCACCGACTTGCTCGGAAGGTCAGGATTCGAACCCTCGAAGAATTCGCTCTATCCATTCTCTGAACGTAATCTGCGACTCGTTAAGGAGCAGCTGAGCACCCATTGCTCCGCCTTCGTTGAACTCATTCGCACGGACCAAATTACCCACGGCGCCTAGCTCACAATATGCATAGAAGCACCTCTCAGGCTCACAAAACGTGAGAGACGGTGAGACGTCTTGCTATTGAGACCACACGGCGCCCGCGCAACGGGTCATGTATCAGCCACGACCGCTGTTACAGTAACGTCTTTTTGTCAGACCCGATTGCATAATTTAAATAAACGACTACGTCCAGACTGTGCAGGCAGATTGGATCCCGTGAGTCTATGGACCTACATTACTCGAATGCGAACGGTTGTGGCGAGCCTCATTTTACGCCGCAGGCCCTCATTGGTGAGAAGCGACATCCTCCAGGATAAATATTCGATAAATCCTTATCCGTCCATACTACATCTATGATGTTCCCTTCACTGTGACCACGAGGCTCCACGAGGACATTCCGTTTTACAATCCTTTCTCCATTCTTATCATACCGGGTATTTTTCGGTCCGCACTGCTCAAGAAGGTAATCCATGATAAGACTAAAACAAACTATAGCATCCAACTTATCTATGAAAGATTACTTTGAACTACTCGAATTCATCTACCAAAATGGAGTCGTAGAATATCTATCTATGAAAGATTACTTTCAAGCACTCGATCTCAAGCCCGTCCACAAAACCTGAGTTGTAGAATATCTATCTATGAAAGATTACTTTCAATTACTCACCCCCAAGCTCATCCACCAGTCCTGAGTCCATGAAACAACCTTCCGCGCCAAATCAAGTCCTTCCTTCCTCTTATCATCCATTCCTATCCCCGCAAAAGCCTCAGCTCTCTTTCGCTCCTTCGCCCCTTTCCCCCGCACCCACGCCTCCTCAACCGCAAGCGCCCAGTCACCTGCCTCGTACGACTGCCTCGACAGCTCCACACCCACCCCTTCTCTATCAAGAAGCAGCCTCAAACCGTGTTCTTCTATGAAAAGAGGCCGCGATACTGTGGAGACGCTGATAAGCCGCCAACACCGTATAAATACCCCCGAAAGGCATACCATAAACGAAAGGCGTACACGCATCAACACACTCCGACACAGTCCCATACCCCTAAAAGTACCAGCAGAATGAACATCGGGGTTGCCAAGGGTAGACAAGAGACTCAGAGAAGGCTCACCAACTTGCCCAGCAGAACGTCTCCAACGGCTGTTAGGTCAGGCATGTACACGTCTCTTGGCGCAACATAGAATCCATCGGGGAGCCCCGCGGCCTTATCGTCCTCGCTCCACTTTTCCTTGGACGCACCGCACACGATCGCGATCCACGACTCGTCGGGAAGTAGCCGAGCGTCAAATGGGTCGTTGTCCTCGTCAAAGCAGGGCGGGGTTATGTTGAATGACGTCTGCAATGAATTAGGCGTGGGTGGCATCGTTGTGAGCTCCGGGACTTCGAAGTACGAAGTCGAGGGTGCTGTGGATGTGGGTGGCCTGGACGTAGGAGGGGCACCAGGGATCCAGAGGTGTGACGGGGTTGCAAGCCGTGGTGGGATAGAAATTGTCAAAGATGGCGGCACTTCTGAGTATGGACTGGATGGTATAGTCGGCGAGGGACTCGGTGTGCTGCTGCGGCTATGGGTTCTGCTCGGAGAACGACTTGGAGCACGGAATATCTGGCCTCCGAATGAGACTATAAGGATCTTAGTCTGGGCGGGGTCATGAAGTTCGAGAGGAACACCGATGGAGGAAAGAAGACGAGCACGACCTTCGTGGGAGTATGGTGAGGGTGTAGTAGTGGGTGGGCGAACGAGAAGGGGTGCTGAAACAACAGACCGAGGGGGGTTTGGCCTCGGGGGTAAATGAGGCGAGGAATACAATGGGACACTGGGATGCAGAGCGCATGGTGAAGGGCTCCGTGACAGGGACTCTACAATGTCCACATAGAATGAATTTGAAGATGCGTCTACCCAGTTCGGGGCCGGGAGTGAAGGGTATATCGGGAATGATGGTATGGGTATATATCCGGGCAGAAGGAGGAGAAGGTCCACACAACGGTAGCCTTCGTGTATCTGCGCCACCAGGGGGTCGATCTCTGCAGAAGAAACAGGTATGTCTGGCACGAGCGCTGTAAAATTGTCCTTGGGCGTAAGGTGGTCTGGCTGGGACGACGCCTCGAGATCTACCTGCAGGAGCGGCGTAGACAGGTAACTATACACCGAATCGAATGTGAAATTGGTAATCAAGATGGAGGGTATGCTTGTTGAATTGGCAGCAAGACTATAGATGCACTGTTTCAGGGACATTGTATAGTGTGAACAAGAATAGTCTCCTCACCAACCCAGGAACGCCGCGTCGCTGAGGACGGCATGGGCTCCAATTTCCTCAAGCCATTTTCGCTCCGTTTCTAGAATTTTATCCTTCCTAGAGAGGAACGATTTCAGAACTTCAACGCTCTTCTGGCGATCTACACGATAGCTATCGTTCAATGCGTTAGTGGCTGACGGAAGTGAGCGGCGTTCACTAACGCAAGCGGTTGTACGATGACAGGGTCAATCTCAGCATAACGGTATAGTGCCCCAAGCGCAATGCTTTCTGCAAAGACATGCTTTGGTGCCGAAGAAGTGATGTATACGGTCGGTCGCTCCGCAGCAGGTAGATTCAAGAGATGGCACGCGAACGCTGATACACGCGTTGCGTGCCCGTAACCTGCGCAACCATCAGCATGGTCAATTAAAAGAAATTGTTGGTGCTCACCATGACCAGAACAGTAGTATGCGAAGCAGAGTGGCGGCATGGAACCTACCACAACCTGGGCGGAAGCAACAAGCGCATCAAATATTTCACAAAACCGGAGATTGCATGTTTCGGTCGTTATAGTTACCGTAATCGCTACGACGTCATAAAGAAAGATAACGAGATGACATTGATCTAATCTAAAGACTCTCTCTCCAACAACTTCGTGATTTCTCTGTGCGTACGCAACCATTCCGGAAATGAAACTACAACTCTCGTCGGATCTTTCATCTCTATCAGATAGTTTGCAAACACGATCAACGTGCCGTATCGATACCTACATAGAGAGGATATCGATGTCAATGCCAATCAGAGAAAGTTAACACGAGAAGGCTTCCTTACAGGTAGTTCACAGTAATGCTGCGCAATTTACGCTCTTTGCTGCCACCTTTCTCGCACGCATCAACCTTGAGTTTATAGCTGACAATGACCCTCAGTGCTGGACGATAAGTGATTGTAGCACATAAAACCTACTCATAAATAGCATTGCGCAAGTTTTGCACATCTTGCATCAAATCGATCGCCCTATCCGTCAATCGCTTCGCCGCCTTTCCATGTGAAAGAACGCCAACAAGCTGTAAGATAGTCTTATACTCTCCTGCATCAGAAGATCAGCCTCTGCAGCATGGAATGCAGACAATACAATCAGTACCATGCAAGTATGCTTCCTCTTCCGAGAGTCCATCGATGGTGTCGTAAATCTCCGCCGAAGATTCATGCTGGATTAACGCTGATTTCTCCCCATCCCAGTCTGAGTGCATCGTAGATGAGATCAAACATGCTGCCACCATGCCCGTGGTTGTCCGCCCGCGGCCCATCTGACAATTGAACACAAAGTCACCCGCTTGCGACAAGCCGCTTCTGACTCGTTCAAAGAGTTGCCATAGCGCATCAGGAAGCGGGGCTTGTTCATCGGTCTAGACAAAGTGGTTACTATCTGGCATCCTTGAGGGAAGAGCTTGGACACGTACGATAGCAATGCGAGCATAGTCGATCTGGAGTATCAGACGTCAGATAGTATCATGAACTTTCCAAGGAACATCGGACAAACCCTGTAACCCTCTTTCTTGATTGTATCAATAACATCTTTAGGTGTCAAAATCTCATCTTCTGAGACAGTTTCCCAGATAGGAACAACAGAGAAAGTGCCAGGCCTCTCCTCAAGCTCATCGTGTAGGAGGATACGTCCATCACTTGCTTTGAGTTCGCGCAGGACGTCCTTCTTGAAACTCTCCTCCATTCTTTCAACCACATATGTCGCGACTCCGGTTGCCCTGCGAATATACAAAGTGAGCACACAAGTGGCTAAGTTGGCACTCCTTACTTACTCAAGGTTCTCCAACGGTCGGTCGACAAGTCGAAGGACGTGTGGGCGTCCAGCTACGTAGACGACAGGTTCCTAGAGCACATTGTTACAGCCATGTTTGAAGTTGTAGACCATGACCTACTTCTCGTAATGAAGTCCAGAAAACCATATTTTTTCCTCCTGGCCCAGCGTCTATCCTTTCCAAAGCCCGTTTATAGCTGCGCAACGCAAAATTCCATGAGGTATAACTTCACGGACAAACAGGACAACTGACCCCTCCACAGTCGGCATTCCACTGAATCAGAATAAGCCTTAAGTAATTTGACTCGTGGCCATCTTTCAGCGACTGACTGACCTTCCACACACCATCCTTCCATCATCGAGACATTTATTGGGAGTATGAAAACCGTCCTCATTTTCAGAAAAATCTTGAGGCTCCAGTGGCCGCAGAGTCAATGGTACGCGTCGGAAGTTCGGGGATCCCTCTATTCGCCTGTTCAAAATCAGAAAGAAACGGCTTGAACTGTTGTACTGGAAAGTTTTCATGACGTATACTGACTCTGGCAAAGACATCTTCTGGAGGTTAAGGAAAAAGTCACTCTTGAGCATGGTAGATGCAGACAGAATGCCTCCGCTGCGATTCGCTACAACTTGAGTGACCTCGTCTGGGTCAGCCATGCCTTCTTTCGGGTCAACTCTTTCCAGAGGCTTCAAAGCATCTATACCCTCTGCGAAAAGCTCCTTTTGGAAGGTCTTGATGACTATACTAGAATGTGAAAGAGGGTCTGAAACTACTTCAACATGACCTACCGGGCCTATTCTTGACGTAGTTCTCAACAGACTCCAAGGACTCCCTTGTATTGGGCTCCGTCGTCTGGAGGTAAGATTGGAAGACGATGAGCTCGAAGTATCTGCGAAGATTTTGAAGTCCTTGTAGGTCGATAAGAAGACCGCGGGCACGTATTATCATGGAAATCAAACCTTTCTGAGCAAAAGCGCGTTTTTGTTTTTTGTCTGTGGCGCTTTCTGCCTGATTACGCGACTCTTCAATAGCCTCTCGTAGATTAATTACGGCAGAACATTGATCGATTGCGTCATCTACTGCATTCTTGACCGCAGGGCCTTTACGGATAACCCGAAGCAGATCTGGAACGACTGAGATTGTACCAGTAAATCGATAAATGGAAACTTACTGTTAATTATGGTGTAGGAATGACGGCTTTTGCTTGAAGAGTGTTCGAAACTGCCGAAGTTGGGGATGATGGACATAGACCGTTTAGGAAATCTCGGAGTACTGGGCATCGTTAATAATCTGTGATGTTCAAGCCATTGGTGAATTAATACGAGAATAATCTGAAAAGATGGGTTTAGATGAAAAGGGCAGACAGTTAGTGGTAGGACACCCACCGAGGCCATCGTGCTTCTGCCTCGACCAAGCTGACAGTTGACAACGATAGGAGTGGTTGTGGAAGTGCTTAGCACGACCTCTATGAGATCGTTGAGATCTACAAAATCCGGAGGCCGTTCTGCAGTCATCGGAACACGGTAGTACTTGAGCTCAATGTTGTTGGCGCGATGTCGAGCACCCATGACATCCTTCATGACGACGACGTTGTCTTCTGTAACTTCCTCCCAAATGGGAATTACAGTCCCGTCTGCAATTTCGGTGTGAAGCAGAACTCTGGGTACTCTTTAGCAGGAAGACTTTGAGAACGTATACATCGCGTACCTCCCTCCAAACTCGCGCAATTCCGCAATAACGTCGTCTTTCAGCCTGTCCTCCAACACTTCGAGCCGAGAAGCAGATATACCACCATAATCTGGACAACCAGCATCAACACGACTACCATCTAACTATGTTACACAACGAGTCAAACCTTTCATGTTTCGGAGTGAGAAACCCTCACGCCTCAGACAATATGGAGCACCGTTGATATAGACAACTGGCTCCTCTCGTAGGGTTAACCAAACGATACGGGGGGCCAACGGATGGGCTTCTTTGACAATGTCCACCACTTCATCAATCGCTGCCATCGTCGGTTGCCCAAGGGCAAAAATATTCGTATTGGGGATGGAACGAAAGTTGATAGCACCCCTTACATCATGCTCAACGTGAGTTGATTCGCGTAACCATTGGTCTGACTTGAGCAAAGTACTAGGGAAATGGATCTTGTGTTAGCAGAATAAGATACAAGGTGAAATTTCGTCACGCACCTCTCGCGTAGGATGATCCCCCTACGATTCTGTTATATAGCCCAATCGAAGTGAAGAACAAGGAAGTCGAGTATTGGCGGCTTACCTTGACAACATGGTTAGAGTACTCATCTCCAAGAACCCGACCTCCTGCTATGGCAACATCGTTCTTCTTTCCGGGCACCAAAGAACGAGCCTCGAAGCTAGATTTTGAAAGCGAAGAAAGGTCGTTCACAGGACTGAAGACATTCAAGCGGGAACCGTAAGACTTGCGAAGGAATTTGATTTGACTACAACAACATTGGGTCAGCTCTAAGTTTTAGTCTAGGAGAAAAAGCCGATAAGGATATACCCACTTCCATATTTCTGTTCGGTCCTAAGCGCTAGTAATCAGAGAATTGTCAAGTCACGGTGTAAATTGACAGCAACCTTCAGCCAGTCAGAGAAGCTTTGAGAGAACTCGTGTCCTGCGGTATCTACATAGCTCGCAAAGGCAATCATGAAGAAGCTAAGACAGACAATTTGAGATGATTACAAAGATCTTGAAAAATTTAACATGTTACATACTATTTCTCTAGAGCCTTGACTGCTCCTCGCAAGAAAATGTCTCCTTGGGCTTCATCCATACTCGTCAGCGAGTACTTGAGTCGATAATTCAGGATATCTTCACGTAGATTTGTGACTTGGTCGGCTGAGAAGATTTAGACCGTTAGACACAGTCAATACGGTATTATTAACGTCTTACTGGCATCAATAATCTTGTCCACGAGCTTCTTCGCTCGAGGCCCATGATCCAGGCAGCCTAAGAGACTGAGAATGACACCATAATTACCCATATGTGCTTTGCGGAGTTTTTCAAGAAGGGCAGGCTGGGCCATAAGAAGTTCGATGGCAGATTGCGAGTTCTCATTTCGTAGACCTTTTATATCAATTGCATTAGGCAGGACCAGAATGTAATGAAGCGCATACTCACATTGCTGTAGTAAATAAGTCAACCTAAGCAGGGACTTGTTGAGGTCCTGCTGTGCGTTAGCTTGTTCAAGAGCTAGAAGGATTCGAGCTTCCGTTTGCTTGAGAGCAATCAGCACTGGGAAAAGAACGTCTGTTGGAGACTTACCGGGTGTGAAGGCTGCGATAAAGTAAATAATGAAGGCATGAGATCACTGGTGACGAAGGTAAGATTACCCTCACTGTATTGACGCCAGAGCTACTACTGGAAGCAGTACCGATCTGTGGGAGTTGACCCGCGTATGGATCAGGCATACCTAGAGCAATCAGCTGCTTCCTCCTAACGAGAGAAGCAGCAACCATTGCAAAGGTGGTGCGTACAGCACCCATGCCACAAGAGAAGACCAAAGAGGTTTTCAATGGATCTGTATCGCGAATAACTCGAAGGTAGGCGTCAAGATAGTTGTCCTTCGACGAGTTCAGAAAATACTTCATCGCTAAAGTGACGAAAAGCGTACTTCAATAGGACGATCCGGAGATATGGGTATTCTGGCAACTTTATTGTAATAAATAGTCAATAAATGCTTAAGGTGCGTACCGATGATACTGTGAAAGGTCAGAAAGGCCAAGTAGTGAGCAGAAGTAGTGATTACGAACGTCAACATTCCAGCCTTGAGTTTTCATATATTCCCATAATTCTTTGGATGTCTTGACATTATTGTGATCGACTGCCGTCCATGTTGGTAATATTGCACCTTCACCGCTTTTCGCGGCTTGAGTTGATTTGTTAAGCAAGGATCAGAATCGCTGAAATATAGGAACACACTTGCGACTTCATTGTGGGTGAGAATGACGCCTCCATATCTGGATCAAGTCGTTCAATAGATGCATGCAATATTGAGCATGTGAAGCTCACCTTGCAGCTTCTTGCAGGATGTCATTTTTCAATCTAGTCTCGATTGCCTCTAGATTTTCTGCCCTATCAGATAGGGATAGTGTACGTCTTGGTTCGGAAACGTCCCGGAGCACAAACGGCCTGCCAGAGATATAGACTGAATGAAAAGATGGTTTCAATAACTACATGGATATATATCTGGAAACACGGCATTGAAGGCAGCAATCCATTGGCGCATGCAGTTATCAAAGCCGTCATGCTTAACATTTTTGAAAGATTGTATAGAACACGAAACAAGACGTACCGATAGGTTCTTCACGAGTTGAAAACCATACGACATGAGACTGGTTTGATGTTCCGGGCTTGCAACGCAGAATGGAAAGGATGGCTCGTAGACCTTGCGTTCGTGGCTGGGCGGCGCCAAAGACATTGAAATCACGGATTCTTGGAGCTCTAAAGTTCGGCGCGCCGTGAACGTTGAGATCGAGATCAAGTGCGCGTCCTAAATTGATGGTCGAATTTTCGAAAATGGATGTATCAAGCGACATAGGTAGTTACCTGAAGGATAATGGTCGGTTTTCAGAATGAAGCCCCTCGATAACACACTTCCTGTTCTACTCTTGACCACTAACGGTTCCGAGCGCTGCAACAGGCCCGTTAAATCCAATGATACGTCATTAATGGATTCTTTGCTGCTGTTCGACGCGCCATGGGTGAGTTCATGGGACAGCTGGGAGCGCGATAGAGAACTATGGGTCACAGAATACGGGCGTTCGGTAGAAGACGACCTCGCTCCGCGAGGTATTGGTATAGGAGCGGAAGCAGAACGCCTCTCACTCGACATCGAAAGTCCGTGAAGACGATCAGCCATCGTTGACCATACGCTAATGGTCTGGAGAGAGGCGGTAGGCCTTTCAGACAGACAACTGAGGACTCTTAAGACAGACACGTCGAAACTCTAAGCCACGCTGAGAGCGGCTTGATGGGTGTAAGTATTTGCTTCAAGTTAGAACCACTTTGAGTTTGGTCCGCAAGCTCCGACTTGTCTGGATTCTAAAAATAGATTACGCGTACAACCAACTCACACGACCACCGAGCTCAGCCTCTTCTGTCGTAGCGCATGGTTCCTGGCGCGACCTCGATAACCAATGCGACCTAAATGCCTCGGTACTCCTTTTTAACTTGAATCTGAACTTTTGCCTCGGCCTTGTCAACCCGTTCATATAATTCAACGATCTGTAATGTGATGAAACGGCGGTCAATACCCACTCCTACCTTTGGAGATTTTTGGAAAAAGTAGAAGCGGAATCAGCCCAACTACAGCACCTCAGCACATTTGTCAATCGGTGGCCATTCTGTCACGACTAAAGTGAAGCTAGTGTTTCGAACTGGGCTTATGCTCTGGCTATGCTACAGGGGTATGGTTACTTCTAGCTTCGAAGCTTTACGATTTCCCTTAAAAGCTTGTCGGAAAGCCTGGAAATAGCATTGGTATGCCCTGTTTATACTCTTCTTCTCGCCTCTTCGCTACTTTTGTTTTCCTTTCGCTAATATCTACCGTTACTAAATCCCACAAATGTAGGTAAAGAATAGTGCTGGGTTCATGTCCACGACTGATAAATCTCGAAGTTCATCTCAGAAACAATTGCGCGTCGACAATAAAACCAGTGATTGTTAACACGAATTGCAATTACTCTCCCCGTTGCAGTACCCCAGGATCAGGAGGCGTAGTGAGTGGACATACTCGTTCATCGACTGTAAAGACGCTGAATTCAACTAGCCCAACCCCGCTATTCCATACATTGGACCACAGCCTGTGCATTTGGCCCCTCGACATTCGCAAAGCTTGACCATCAATTCTCAGTGGAATGGTCGTATCTTCATCCAGAACGGCGCATGTGGCGTGGCCGGAGAGAGATGCACCGTAGCGGAATTCAATCTTGATACTGGCAATCACTGGACTCCGCAAGTGAGCAATTCGACCATCGTCCTTGAGCTTGATGGACTAATTGTTCACGATTGTCCTCCAGACGTATGATATCTCAAATATTCAGGGATACACTCAGTCTGTTCGCATAGAAGTGGAAGGCTGCAATACAGTAGCATGTACCAAAGCGAACTGTGGATGCAAAAACGCGTATGCAGTGGGTGTAAGCACGAATTCGTGGACAGTGGTCAAATTGAATCTCAATGATGATTGTATACAGGATATCACAGGTTGTGGCAACGATTCTCCTGTCCACAGTTGCAGTATTGGCAGCCACACGTTTACCATCACCTTCTGCCCATGAGGTTGCCTCGAGTCCTAGAGCTGTGACGTGTCCATAGATCATTGGACCTAAAAAATGAGGAGAAACAACTTACGAATACTTCACGCGACAAATAAGTCATCATACACTATGAGCCAAGACGAATGGCATGAGGCTGAATAGCAAGAAAATCGAGACTTTGAGATAGCGTCATAACAGGGACATTGCAAGAGGGTAAAAAATCGATATTATGTAAAACCGAGGATTGAAATATATATTAAGCCATTCAAGCCAGAGGGCACATATGAAGACTAAAATGCCCACAAGATATCCAAAGGAAGAATGCTGTGCATAAAGGGTAAAAAAAGAGCAAGCCAGTGTCTTTCCTTAATGCGCGTTGTCCAGTCAAATCAGGAATGGTAGGAATGAACACTTTCGATAGAGTTCGACAGCTCGCTCCGCTATCTTTTCCCATAGGGGTCATATGCAGCCTGAGGGCCAGGCGATGCTCTACCAGCGTTATATGCTGCTTGGGGTCCGGGGGAGGCCCTGCCTCCGTATGCAGCCTGTGGTCCCGGTGAGGCCCTGCCTCCATATGCTACCTGAGGTCCCGGAGACCCAGTTCTTCCGCCTTCATAAGGGGAAACCAGAGATGGGCTCTGTCTTCCCGTACCATAACCTCCTGCAGCAAAAGCTGCTTGTGGCCCAGGGCTCGAGCGACCGGCCAATTGCGTCATGGGAATATTCTCGCCCGTCCAATCGTCATTACCTTGACCGTGTTCGATGGACCCAGGAACTGGACCGCGATAAGGGTCATAATACCCAGAGGCTGTGGTTGGGTCATCGCGGTAAGGTTGATTTGGATTCATATGCGGTAAGGGAGGGATGGCGTATGGGTCAGACCCGCTGGCCACGTCGGGGGTGGAGTAATTTGATGCCGAAGCAACGCGTGATAGAGATGCCTCAGAGCCAGTGTCGAAACCAGAACGACCGGTGTTGTGGACGGGAAGAGGGTGGGAAGCCGTATTTTCGCCATGAGTATTGTTGAGCTCTGGCCATTTAATGGCTTCATCTATGAATAAAAGATTAGAAAATCAAACCGAAAAATGATTGGATACGTACTGTCATCGAAGTCGGTGAAGCGTTTCCTTGTGAACTTCCACGCAATAAAGGCAATCAGAGCGATAACGGCAACACCCCCAGCAACCGATATACCGACTATGGAGCCAGTGCTAAGTCCAGTTTGGGCGCCGTCGTCATCTGCGCCTTTAGTAGGAGTGGGTGATGAAGTATCACTGCTAGTGGAGGAGGGTGTATGTGTGACGATGACAATAGTAGTTGAACCTCCTGGATCAGTCGATACAGACTGGGACGTAATTGGGGAGAGTGTTGGCGTGGCACTCGTCGCGGGTGACTGATTATTGGTTGTGGGAGGGGTTTGAGGTACTTCGGTCGTCGAAGGTGATGCTGAAGGAGTCGTCGTCGGCGTGGTGGGAGTCGTCAGTGTCGTTGGTTGTTCATTGGTCGTTGGTGATAAGCTAGGCGATGTCGGAGTGGCCGAAGAGGTGGATGACGGTGTTGCCGTGGTTATTCCAGTATTCGACGTCGGTGGTGGCGTTCCTGATGAATTTTGACGAGGGTAGTTATAGGCGCTCACCGAATGGCTCGCGCCAATAACGAGAAGACATGACAAAAGAAGAGAATGGGCTGCCTTCATACGGGACGGATGAGGGCGACGGGTGGAGGCGGTCGTCCTTGAGGTCAGTGGAGAAGATGGGGTTGTGGAGGAAGTTTTGAACCCGTGACAGGCGTGGCTGTGTACAAAAAGAAAAGATCATCGCTGTTCTGTCAAAGCAACCCATTGTAAGTAGAACATGATGGCTATTCTCTTCTTTATCGACTGCCTGTCAATGTCAACGCCTTGCGCGCTGCGCCAAAATTACCAGCCTCTACTCTCTTGTTAATCATAATGATATGCATCTGAATCGTGTCACCATATAAGCATGCCTCTCATCATTTTGTCACAAGAATCAGTTTCCGAAGGAATATTGAACGGTATATTATGACCGGTTGTAGCTTATTGTAGTCGCATTACCAGTCAACTTACTATACACAGCACAGCCCGAGCCTGCTTGATCATGCCATAACATCAGCATCAGTAACCTTCAATCAAACGAGGAGCTCCGACCTCTCTAGAATATTTTACAGTAGTGGATCCATTCCAAACCGCCCAATTCGATAAAGCAGATGGTCTAAAAAAGTTATATGTAAAATCCGGTGAAAGTGACAACGAGTAGAAGCGTGCACATGTAGTGAGATATCAACTCCAGTTTCAAGGATGGCTGCGGCTGCCCCCGAATGCCATGATTGACCGTCGGCGCAACAATCCCGTTTGATATCCCCGGAAAGGAGAAGTGGAATTTGGAGATGATGAGGTCTGATAAAAAAAACCTGGAGCAAATTATAAATACTTCAGCACAACATTCTGCTAACGAGAATTCAGACAGCTGCAGGGTGACATACTCATATCAAGCTCCACTGAAATCATACAAGTAAGCGGAAAGGGTCTCGACAAGTCGTTATTCATCTGCTCACATGTAAGCCCGCGCCACCGAGTAAAATCAGGAGTTTGCGGAATTCCGTCAAGTTAGGAAAATCTAGGCGGTCGCTCATGGCACATGAGAATAGATGCCTAGAATGTGAGCGCTCGCTTGACTTCGCTTGAGCATCACCGAACGCATCCAGACTAGTGGAGCCAGCCAACGTCCGGGCTTTCACGCCGGGGACCCGGAGTAGTAATGCGTCGCGGTTGATTCTGAATATTTATCGAGACGATGAGACGATGACTGCTATGTTGCAGCGGTACATATGGTAATCTCGTTGAATTTACGCCCATGATCGAGGGTCGTCAATGGAAAGTTACCTTCGTGTCCTTGAGTGTGCTGGGTTGAGAAAGTACACACTATGTAGCTGATCCGGCCGAGAACAGGGCCACCTGCCGTCAACTATGGGCATACCGTTTCTTGCAGATTGCGTCAGGGTAGGGAAGGGATTCATCTCTATGCTTTCTTTGTGAGAGCATCAGAAAATTCGCCGCGGAGCTACGAGAAAAGGCATTAGATGTCGTGTCTGTCGCGATAAAAATTGAATAAAGTCCCAAAGGATTCATGGTGACTCTCAAGTATCTGGAGGACCTAGTAGAAGATATACTAATGCGCCCATCTTCAATGAGCGTCAGCTATAATCGGCTAAGGCGACTTATAAAAAATGTTACTTTTCCACATACTTCAAGCTCCTCCTTTCACGGATCTTCTGAGTCTGCGCTTGTCTCCGTGTTCGCTTTCCAGTGTCGAAGTATTCAACATTCTCTCAGGTATTACAGAAAAAAACTTACTCAGTATGCTGATAACGTCTATCCCTTCCCTCCCAACCGCATCATCTTCAGACTTCCGCCTCTTCAGCGCCTGTTTCTTATCCCCAACTTAAAAAATCTCCGCAGTGTTATGTCACGCAGCCAAACTACAAGCGTCTCAAACATGTATACAAGGGAATGTCGTCGTGATGAACGTCATCGGGTTAGGAACCAGGGTCAGCTCCCTGGTATGGGAAAGTGGGACCGGCCTGAGACCAAACGACTGATATCAATTCATTGACGGTCTATTCCGCTTTATCCCATGAATCCAAGGCGCCGCGGCGAGGCAAACAATGTTGTATATCAACCATGATGACCTTGATAATGATAAGTATACTGCAGTGGGATTAAAGTAGAGAATCTTTTGTTGTGAAGTGTATGATCTTGGGGAAAGAGCCATTCGTCGAGAAATCGCCGCGCGGTTCGTACCAAACTTGAAGGCACTCAAGGATTCCGTACGATAAATGCACGGTTCGCCTGCCAGAAATGAGTTCGATGGTGACTCCGGAACATGGCCCAGGAAAAAGCCGTAAAATGACACAGAATATAAAGACCCGGGCCAAGGAAGCATGAGACTACTAATCGATATCAATGAATTAATGTCATGGTGGTGGCTGTCGTATTGGCGGAGTGATCTGTAGCCGTAATTTGACTGCGATACATTCAAGTTGGAACAAAGGAAGGGCCACAGGCGGGTTTGTAGGTCATACATTCTAGACCAACCAGGACCGACATCATCAGCCAAACTTGACTCGAAAAACGAGGATAGCGACGTAGTGCGAGCTCTAGAGCGGTCTGCCATGGGCTAGCTGTGGCCAGAATCCATTGACAAGTGTGGAAGTTGGACGACTGCGAACAGTTGTAATAACCGCAATCATCGCAATCAAAAATGGTTCATAGTATGGTGATGTCATCCGACGATCCGACTCCGATATGAACATTTTCAAGTTAGTTCATTCGCCAACTGAGACTCAGTGCGCCATATATAAAGCCTTTCTGACGATGCGAGACCCTTATCTTCACTACCATGCCTGGCCAACAGATCGCTCAAGCTAACCCCCCTCCTGACGCGTCTCTCCTCTCCAAGGACATTCTCAAATACGAAGCTCAGATCAACACCAAAAATTATCTCTCTCCTGATGAACACAAGAGTCTTGACCTCTTCACCAGGGCTGCCAACTATATTGCCGCAGGTGGGTCTTTGTTTCGAGGTGCCGTACATTTTCTGACCGTTTTTAGCCATGATTTTCCTCAACGACAACGTTCTTCTCGAGAAGAAGATCACCCCCGACATGATCAAGCCTCGTCTTCTTGGTCACTGGGGAACCTGCCCAGGTCTCGTTCTGGTCTATGCCCACCTCAACCGGATCATTCGGAAGACAGGTCTTGATGCTCTGTACGTCGTAGGGCCAGGTGAGTCTACTATTTCGTAGTCACCTCGAGAAATGGGCTTATGGTTGCGGTTAGGTCATGGTGCGCCTGCTATCCTGTCGTGCCTCTGGCTTGAGGACTCCATGAGCACCTTCATGCCCGAATACTCCCATAACTATAGCGGTCTCAAGAAGCTTATCTCGCGCTTCAGCGTTCCTGGAGGTTTCCCTAGTCACATCAATGCCGAGACCCCTGGTGCCATTCACGAAGGTGGAGAGCTAGGCTACGCGCTCAGTGTATCCTTCGGTGCTGTCATGGACAACCCCGATCTCATCGTTGCCTGTGTCGTGGGCGATGGTGAAGCCGAGACTGGTCCTACTGCTACGGCATGGCATGCTATGAAGTACATCGATCCTGCTGAGTCTGGTGCCGTAATTCCTATCTTGCACGTCAATGGATTCAAGATTTCCGAGCGCACTATCGCTGGTGTCATGGATAATAAGGAGACGATTGCACTCTACACGTATGTTTCTTTATGTGTTGTACCTCTACATCGCTCTGATCACTTGCTGCAGCGGATATGGATACCAAGTACGTATTGTGGAAGATATCGACGACATCCACAACGACCTCGCCGCATCTCTCGACTGGGCAGTCTCAGAGATCAAGAAGATTCAGAAAGCAGCGCGCTCCGGTTCGCCTATCGTTAAACCGCGCTGGCCTATGCTTGTTCTTCGCACCCCGAAGGGCTGGACAGGTCCCAAGATTCACCATGGCGAATTCATCGAGGGCTCGTTCCGTTCTCATCAAGTGCCCTTACCTGAGGCCAAGACCAGCTCGGAGGAACTCCAGATGCTCCAGAAATGGCTCGAATCTTACGGACCCAAGGAGCTTTTCAATAGAGATGGGTCTCCTGTCGACGCGATTATGAAGATCATCCCTGAAGGTGGCAAGAGGATGGGCATGAGGGACGAGTCTTACAAAGCATATCAGCCTCTCCAGACTCCTGATTGGCGCAAGTTCACCTTCGAGTCGGGTCAAGACATAAGCTGCATGAAAGCAATCGGCCAGTTCATAAAAGAGGTCGTTGTGCAGTATGTCCGTTCATTCTGTTGTTCTGTATACTTATTGACCACGATCATCAGGAACCCCAAGACTTTCAGGATCTTCTCGCCTGACGAACTTGTTTCGAACAAGCTGGATGCCGTCTTAGATGTCACCGGACGCAACTTCCAATGGGATGTTGCTTCGCGTGCTCAAGGAGGACGCGTCATTGAGATCCTCTCTGAGCACACTTGCCAAGGCATGCTCCAAGGCTATACTCTCACTGGACGTACTGGTCTTTTCCCAAGTTACGAAGCGTTCCTTGGTATCGTCCACACGATGATGGTTCAATACGCCAAGTTCTGTAAGATGGTACGTCATTTATATTCATTCCTTTTGCATGCAAACTCATCTGACCCATCAACCCTCAGGCAAGTGAAACGACGTGGCGTCAACCTTGCGGATCTCTCAACTATTTGGAGACCTCTACCTGGACGCGGCAGGAACACAACGGCTTCTCACACCAGAATCCGTCGTTCATTGGAGCTGTCCTCAACCTCAAAGCTCAGTTCGCGCGTGTTTATCTCCCGCCTGATGCCAATTGTTTCCTTTCGACCATTTCTCACTGCTTGAGGGCGAAGAACTATGTCAACTTGATGGTCGGAAGCAAGCAACCTACTCCCGTCTGGTTGAACAAGGAGGATGCCGAGAAGGTTAGTCTAAATTTCCTCGTTTCCAGAGTTACATCTCTTATTCACATGTAGCACTGCGTCGCCGGAGCTTCCGTATGGAAATTCTGCAGTGTCGACGAAGGCGTCGACCCCGATGTGTAAGTTTTACAGCCTATTTCGATGACAGTCCGTTGACCAAATCCGATCTCAGCGTCCTGGTTGGCATCGGTGTCGAGATGACGTTCGAGGTTATCGCTGCTGCCGCTCTTCTACGCAAGCTTATGCCGGCTTTGCGAGTCCGCGTCGTCAACGTCACCGACCTTATGATTTTGAGCCCTTACGGCAAACACCCACACGCTCTCACTAAGGACTCCTTCGAGACTCTCTTCACTCCCGATCGCCACGTCCACTTCAACTACCACGGTTACCCTATCGAGCTTAGGGGGCTGTTGGGCGGCCGACCTGGTACCGATAGGATCACTATCGAAGGTTATGCCGAGGAAGGTACCACCACTTCGCCGTTTGACGTGAGCCAAAAATATTCCTTGTTCTTTCTGTTGGTGACCTCTCATAGATGATGTTGTGCAATCGTACCTCTCGTTTCGACGTTGCCATCGCCGCCATCCGCGGAGGCGCGCATTTCAACAAGCGTGCTGCGGTTGATGCGCACGAGATGGTCAGCTACATTAAGCACTTGGCTCAGAAGGAACGGGAGTACATCTATAAACACGGAAAAGGTCTGTTTTTTTTTTTCACCTGTTGTCTGATTGGTGTATTCTTACCATTTTCACATAGATCACGACGACCTCTACGTCACCCCCAAGTTTGACTGATGAGGTTCACTCTGACCTTGAGAACCTCTTGGTTTGATTGACATTCTTGCAATACCTTTGGACTATGTACGATTAGAATGATGGACTCCGAGTCGTAGCCATACCATGTGTTACGAAGACTGTACAATAAATGCAAAAGGGCAATTTTTCCTCTCTTCTTAAATCGCTCTTATCTGATAGGAAGTATTTGAGGCGTTCTCTGTCAAAGTCTTTCATTGTCATACCGATCCGTTGAGTGGCGGTTCGGGTTAAGTCACAAGTGCCTCAAGTGGAGTTCGAAGATAAATGATACAAACTTGCCTCAAGTGGAGTTCGAAGATAAATGATACAAAGTGGAATGAAAGCAGAAAGCGACTGGTATTCAAGAAGTGAAACAAGTGCGCGGGGTTCTTTGTCGAGGTATATTAAACGTAGCTTCCAAGGAATACACGGATAGACGGGCTGTCTAACCCATCACTGCAAAGGAATATAAGTAGGGTATGAGATGTTGGCAGACAGGACGTCAAGGCCCAAGAGTAGACTAGTGGAATATAATAAACTTATGTGTGTAACATTTTAACTAAAAATCCAGGAAATCAGAACTCAACGCAGGAGACTCGGTAAGGACACATACGAATTGGTAACGTCTATATGTCAGTATCAGGGAAATTTAAAGCGGGAAAAGTTACAAGGGATGCAGAATAATACCATGTATCGTTAATTCATTATATTTCATCATTCAATCGTGATTCCTCATTCTTCGTCGGGGATCTCGTGGACATCGTCAGGGATGCTGGCGATGCTCTCCGGTTGTACCTTGGAGATGGACACCGACTCGAGGAGGTTAACCATATCTTCAATCTCGTTTCCGGCGTGAGCTTCTGGCTTGGTTTCGAGCTCATGACCACCATTGACGGAAGCCGCCTCCGCCTTATCCGGGTGTTCGAAGGGGGTATCATGCGATTCAGATTTTTCACCAGGAGAACCGATGTCTGTCCCGTTGTTCGCCTCTTCTACGGCTTCGCCATTCAAATGTTCATCAGTGGCAATGGCTTCGGCGTCGACCTCGGTAGACACTACAGAGGCACTGCTTTCTTGCTCGGGGAGTAGTTTCTCTGGGTTAACGGCATCCTCACGGTGTTCATCGACGTGATCCTCGTCAACTTGATGTCCGTTTTCCTGTGGCGGAACAACTATCTCCTCAGATACCGATTCTGGCTTAGCCGCAGCGGCAGTCCCAGCTCCAGCTCCAGCGGCAGCAGCTGTGGTAGCAGCCGCAGCCTTTTTTGCTGTCGGGGTGACACCTGTTTTCTTTGTAGGTGTCCCGGTGGTACTGGTCTTGGGCTTAGTTGCCGGAGTTCCACGTGTTGCCGAACTCGCGGAAGCAGCAGGCTTCACACCTGTGTGAGATGTGGCAGCCGTTGGAGTCCGTGTTCGGGACAACGAAGCAGCAGTGGGTTTACTTAATCGTTCTGCGACCCCACTGCTCAATGTAGCCTTCTTTGTCGGGGTAGGAACTAGAGGCTGCTGAGCATTTCGTGATTTTGCTAAGGAAGCCGCGGTTGGTGCGAACAAACCCGAAGCGGGCGTCCTTGACCGTGTTGAAGATGGAGTTTTGGGCCGGGTAGAACTGGGTGTTGCTGTTATACGTGCGATGCTGGCGGAATTGGAAGAGGGAGGCGTGGGTTTTGCGACAGGTTTACGCACAGAGGAAGACGGGTTGCTGGGACCGTTCTGTGATTTGGTGGGCTGTGCAGCTGGAGTCGTAGATGGACGTGGCCCCGTAGATTTAATAGGAGTTCGCGCAGATGTCATTGTAGATGGCTTTCCAGCAAGTTGCGTGGGCGTCTTTGCTGGTAGCGGTTTAGCAGTCGTGGGGGGCTTAGCAGTCGTCGGTGTTCCAGAAATTGTTGGTGTTGGTGCGATGACATCGATACTAAGCTGCCGCTGAGGCGTCGTGATAATAGGCTTTGGCTTGTCAGGATTTGATGTTGTAGAACGGGGTCGAGGAGTCGATGAGGCATCTTCCACGACATCAGCCTGCGTGGTGGGGATTCCCAAGATCGCTTCAGCAGAAACAGCCTGTGCTAGTGCCAAGCTTCGCGCAAAAGATGAAGATGGGATAGTGAGAGGTGGTTTGACATCAGGGCTAGAGGAATTTGGAGGCCATTCGCGTCGTTCCTTCGCCTCTTCCTTGGCAGAGTCCCCAGACACATGAGAAGTGGCACTCAAGCTCCGAGCAGATGCTGGAGATGAGGAGGGCTGGCGCTTGACTTGGTTTTCGAAACGGCCGATGAGATTTGCCACGCTGCCGCGAGGGCGCTCATCTGGTAATGGCCTGTGAGGCAATCAGATACAAGTATATTAGCAAGCTTGGGTGGTGGAGCATACACGTACATTTGCAAGGGATGAAAGTAATAGAAAGGTTATACTTGTGAATCGATCCGAAAGAACGCGTGGAAAAAGGAATATAATAGAGAAATAGAAGACTACAAAGGGTGGTTGAAAAGGAAGTTGAATTGGGACTGTATACGTGCCAACTCGGCTACTAATTCGGGATCTAGAAAGCCGTCATGGCAACCACTTTCGTACTTCCTCTCCCAATCGCTGCCCATAATGTCCCCTCCAGAAATGTGAAGCTCCTTCTACCTCTACAACTCTCAGGCGCTCGCTGCTCGAGACTTCTTCAAGACTTTTCCGCCATTCTCTATATTTCTCCACACCTGTAAATTCGTCTCGATCTCCAAACACAACGAGTACATGAGAATCCGCATTCTGGACAAGTTCTCGTAGTTTCGCGCTGTAGGTGCCAGTATGAAACAATGTCAGCCAGCCCCTAGGACTTAGAGGATACGAGATCAGAATGTGTGTAGTCTTGATGGATGGGATGATGGGGTGCAAGGAGGTGATGAGGGAACCATATGAATATCCCTGTTGGTCACCGTTGAGTTTCAAATACAGCACGAAGACAGGCACTCACAATGAGAACAAGCGACTTGACATTGGCAACCTGTTGGATAGCCCAGGCTACCAAGTCTTCAAGATCTTTCGCTTCACTGAAGCCAGTGAAAGACGCCCATCCAGTAGACCGTCCAACGCCTCTCGAATTGTATCTCAAGACATGGTAATTCTCAGCGTGCAAATGATCTACGAGTGACCAAAGAACACTTCAAGTCACAACTTTTAGGCGCAAAGCAAGTGAAGTAATGCCTATGTGCTTACGGGTCGTCCTTTTGGCCCCCTAACCAGGACCACGGATGTAGACAAACTGCCAGTTTTCTGGTTTCTGAACGAGATCGAGGAGCATTAAGGTCGACTTCAAGAGATATTCCAGAGGTAAGTTTGACTAGCTGGGTCATGTTCTAAGTACTCGACCTCGTAGTATTGTAGCAAGTTATATATTCGTAATATAGAAGTCATGTCGACCCCAACGTTGACATGGGATTTTTGTGGTGTCAGATATTGTCAAGGTAGCGGATTTAAGTATGCTACGGACAGGCGAAATAGTGAGTTGAGTTCTTGCGCATGCGTTGCTGTTCATGCAACGTTCATGGGTCATGGCGCTTTCGGATGTTGATAACCAGATTTTGGGAAGATATGAAAGATTTCCGTCGTGGCACGATTGAGTGAAGAAAAAAGCCAACGGAGAAGGCCTCAATATGAAGTCATAATGGTATTTCGACGCGCGTAATATCACTGTCACTGCAGCAGGATCGCGTCTTTTTCTTGCCCCTAAGTCAATGGGAAAAAGTATACGGATGAACGAGTATTGAACATCAATCTTGATGACTTCGAAACATGCCAGAACAGTTTTCGTTACGTCCAATAGGAGTGGGAATAAACGAAGCAGATGCGTCCATAAATCCAAAGCAAACAGCAAGGGTACAAGTGCATAGAAAGACATAACAATCATGCCCAGTTGTCGACGAGAGAGTCCCGCATCTCGCCAATAACTGCCGATGAATCGTGTCCCTGTAGCTCTGCAAACAACGGTCAGGAATGGGAATTTGAGGAGGCAGATTGTGAGAAACTCACTGAAAGTCGCCTCAATCACACTGATCTCTGTTGCTGTCGTCTCGAGGCCAGTAAATGCACACCAGTCATTTACCACTAGCCCAGCACCGATCACATCAGAACCACGATTCACTGTTCCAGCCTATGAAGAATCAGATATGGGAGGAACGAAAACAGCAGGACGGCGATATACGCACGACCAGTGGGATCTGGAGCAGGCTACTCAGCTCATCCTGATCTTGTATACTTGTTTTTGGATGGACGAGGCCACCCTGATTTGTGATCGCACAGTAGCTTCCAACAAGCACATTGTCGGCGATCGTCTGCCTGAACACCTCGACTTTCAAGACGTCCGCAATGATCTCTTCCGTCTCCCGATCAACGTCTGGATGCACAAGGGCGACATAGTCATTACACGCAATGACGTTCCCAAGAGCCGACAATCGTTCTTCTACCCGTTGGATCGCGACAGAGTCGGGTAGGGAATTTCGTAGATGTTGAAGTTCCTGATCAGTTGTTGTCGATGGGACAAGAAGACCGTGTCGATTTCCTAAGCCACGTCTTCAGGTTTCAAAAGAACTTGAAACGAATAATTCTACGCACCTGCGGTCAATCGACCTATTATACGCGTTCCTCCGATGCTCGTATGTACTATAGGAATAACATCGCCGAGCTCGCTCTCAAACGCTGAGTAGAAATTGGTGCTGCCTTGAATTGCAGCCAGGCAGTAGCTGTTGGTGAGTTTTGCGAAGACACCGATGTCGCTGTGGTTTTCGAACTGGAGACCTAGATAAGATAAAATTTTAGACGACAATCGGCTAGCAGAAGGAGGATCGTACGTGTAGCCATGATTCGTGAAGTCTAAGATGTTTCGTGAGTCCTTGTCCTTGTGTACTGTGAAGAAGAGGAGGTAATGTGTTTTGGGGGGAAGAAGGGAAAAGTTACTGCTGAGTGATCAAGGAAGGATCGTTTTTGAGATCGGCAAGTACAAGTCACAACAAGTCACAACCGGCACCGACTCGGACACTTCTCCCGTTCACCAAGGCCTGCGTCTTTTTGACTCCTCCAACGTATGTTTCTAAGCGCGTTCCGTGCACGGAACCATGTACTACGCGTGTGTCCTCTGACTACTATTGCCTGTGCAAAATGGCACCGAACAAGCCCACGAGGACTCCGATGGTACACGGAGAAGGCACCTGAACCTAGGTATCCCCCTTCAGTATCACCTCTTGA
>JAGGAR010016001.1:5473-45896 GCA_017657315.1 Termitomyces sp. K1Ag
CAAAGGAGGACATTGACGACTTCCCGACGGTTTTTTGTCTACCAAACCTTACCCATTTGACGCTGCAGCATGGGAACCCTCCTCCGCATGGGCTTCAGAAACTCTTCGCATCCATCAAGGACGCACAAGGAAGTACACCACTGCGTTCCTTATCCATCTTGGATCTTCGTACGAACTACGACGTCGATGTTATCACGAACCTCCTCACCGCTGACGATTTGGGAGCACAACTAAGTTCACTTCGCCTTCGACTGTCTTTGACCAAGACCGCAAAGGCTGCAGAGTTCCCAAAGATCGTTTTACAGGCATGTCCCAATCTCAAAGAATTCTCGTATGCGACTCGGCCGGTTGATAGAGGCATCTTTTCTTATCTCCCGCCAACTCTTGAAAAGCTCGAAGTGACAGCTCTGCCCGCATCACACGTCCATGCGAGCACTTCAGTAACACCTGAGGCGATCGCTGTGTTTCTACGAGGGCAGAATCGACAGGCCTTACGAGTCGTATCTGTTCGCTCTCTCTACTCCAGCCCTGGCATGGCAGTGGACCCACTTTTGACGGCTGTCTGCGAAGAGGTTGGCGCCCAGATGAGCGATGGTGGCAATGGGTCTGCGATGATTGTTCTGTAACGACCTACGACCCTTCAGTATCAGCTAATATCAGTTCCTATCTTAGGTCAGTCCTCCCGGACTCGGAGGTGTTGATTTCTAGCTCGTAATTACAAAACAGGAAGGTGAACGTCGATAACTCTTCTTCGACAACTAAACATCTGAACAAGATCTCGACCTCGATAATCAACCTTTAGGAAAGTTCTCGGAACCTCAAGATTGCCACTGCCACTTATTCTTATGTGTATACACGATATGCCTACGTACGGAAGTCAGGCTTCTTCCCTGCTTCGACCAAGCCCGCCGCAAACACTGGTATGAATGTAATCCACCAGGCTCGGAACAGCGTTGCACGCCCTTCTTCAGATACCATCCTCTTCAGACAATCAAGGAAACTCGTGTATGGGTCATTCTCGTCTCGCAAACTGTCAAGCAAGATGTACAACATCAGTACACATACATAGGGTTTCAAGAGAAAATAGTACGCACCCAATGACGTCTTCTTCAGTGGAGTAGACAGACAGCACAGGCTCCGTTTCGTTCGTATCATCCTGAGAGCCAGTCTGTGATGCATGATTACGTTGGAGTGCTAGACGCGTCGTAATTACTTCCAGAGGGACGATAATAGAAGTCACTAGTATAAGCAAAATGACGTATGCTGAGAACTGAAGAATGAAACGAGAGTCGATTTCTCCTCTTGAACGAGGCAGGTCTGGAAGAACAAATCTTTGGAGCAGCATGAAAACGGGTATGACGACTGCAACCTTGATCAACTGTGCGACAAGTAATCCAGGTGTCAAATACAATATCCATGGCCGAGCACGCTCATTGGGAGTCATTACTGTGCGAAGACTCTGCCGAAGGCCGAACCATGAAAGCTTGTAGGGTGTCACGATGATACTGGTAATGTATCAGTCAAGATGTTCTCTGTCCTCACAAAGGTATCAAGTTACCGATATGACAGAATTGTAATGGGCAGTGAGACAATGAGAGAGGCACAACCGAGAGCAACCAATGCCTAGAGTTCATAATATTAGCACCTGAACCTGATGTTCACCGTTCCATTTTAGCCTACAGGTAAGCCGAGTGCCTCAAGTTTCACTTTGTCAGGCCATTTACCCGAGTCAGTTCCGTATAGAAGTGTAGGTATGATTGTGAGAGGTGCAAGTAACAGCATTGTTAAGAGCTCAGGCACTAAGAAGAAGTTCAGCGCAGTTTTCTAGACATTTTGCGTAAATATCTCAAACATACTTGCGCCTTTGTAGAGTCCAGCCCATCCCTTTATCAACAGCATTAATAAGTGACATAGGCTTCGATGTTCGAACGATCCTCACCTCAAGCCTGTGGACCCTGTTTAGAGTTGAGAAGTAACCATTGATGACAGGTCCTGTGCGCGCTTCTTGGACGCCATCTTCAGATTCGAGCTGGACGGCCTTCGGGCTGTAGTGTGCTCTGTAGCGTACCAAAATACCAACGAAGGGTATGGTGACAGCAAGGCTGGCGATCACATCCAGAACCATGAGAGGACCTTCAAATTTACTGCGCATGTTGAGTGTTGAGAGCAAGTTGGAAACGGCGCTCAATCTCCTCTCACGTTCCATTTATAAGTCCTTGAACGAGACAAATGCAGATATCAAAAACATGTTTGCATCGCCTTGATCAATCTAATCTATGTAAATGCATAGGAAAAGCTCAGGTTGGGCTCAGCTGCCAGTGCTCAGGTGATACACAAACAACCGTTAACCAATCAACCAACCAACCAACCATCATGATACTTTCGAGTTTTGTAAGTACTAAAAGTAAGTAGTATATAAACAACGATCGCGAGGACCAATATCATGTCCAGGAACGATATACCGTCAATATCTGTGGATATCTTGTCGATACGAACCATGTAAGTACAACCAGAGTAAGCAGGCCGGGCGCGGCTCGGTAGAGGTCCCAGATTTAGTGATGCTGATTTCAGAAGTCTATCTGAGCTATCACGACAAGATATCGGGAATAGGGAAGCAAAATTGAAGTCAATAAAGGTTGAGCGGTCACGAGGACAGCATGATCCATCTTGAGTGCGAACGCGAGGCACAACATATTAGTCGGATTCCCATGCGGAACTATCCCGGGTAGTTAATAAGTACTAGTAAGTGCTAACGCGATACCTTTTGGGTCGCGCCTGGGAGCGCCCCCTTCCACTTTGTATGACTTTCAAGTAGTGTAAACCAACGAGTTTAGTGAGCCAATCATCAAGTGAAATTGTTTCTATCTACGCTTAGAATCCTTGTATGCAAGGAATTTGCGCAGGGTTACAACTCATTGTAGGGCTGTGATGTTGTATCGTATTTCACCAAAGGACGCGTCTCAGTGGCAGTGGTAAATACGAATCAGACAACAAAAATGATTAGACGTGCCAGTATATCATGGAGTTTCACGATTCGAAGACACAACCTCGGCACCAGTCCTACCACTGTCGAAACACAGCTCACATTGCACAGACACACATCAAAAGGGTGGATACTGCGTACGGCGTTGCATGAGCGTCATGGGGCATACAAAAATTTTATGGGTTCATATCCATCACAACAAAAAAGAACTGCTCAGAACTATCCAGACATCATCAGTTCTGATTGCGCTACGACAAGTGGCGCCGACTTACCCTCAACGGCTGGAAGAACCACTTGTTCTTGCCAGCAAGATACCTCTCCTCGAGCAGCTTCTTGATTGTCTTCTTGGCGTTCTCCCGTTGTGAGGGCTCCTTGAAGGTTTCATGAGCCACACAATTCTTAAGACTTTCCAATTCGAGAGCATAACGAGTGGGGAACAGATGCGAGTAGTTGACAACCTATAATCGTTACCGTTCAGCTATCACGCCACGTCTACAGAAGATCCGCTAGAACGCACCTTGATGAAAGGCTTCACTTTGCTCCGTAGTGCCAGTTTTTTCTGTCCCATACGCCTAGTAACCTTCCGGGGGTAGCGCTCAATGCCAGCAACCACAGCGTGGGGGTATGGCCGCTCCTTGGTTCCCTCATCGAGCTGCTTGATGACAACAACCTTCTTGCCGGCTTGACGGCCTTGGAGCACGATTGCGACCTGCGTTATAATTAACCCCGCGGATGAGTTCTAGAGGGATGAAGACCGCATACCTTGCCGGGCTTGTACACTGTGATCACCATCAGTAACGGCGTCAAGGCGTAATTTCGAGATACAGCATACCTTTTACCATTGTGACGGTCGACGAGCTCTTGATTGCCTCTGTTTTCGGGTAGTGGGAGGGAGAATTTGGTGTAATCGGCTAAACCCGCGGTGGCTTGCTAGTCACAGTGATAAGGTTCAGCTTGATCACGGTGAATGCCGAACTGCTTGATTCCGATCATTGCGGCTCTCAGGCTGTACTAGTCCTCCGTATTCAATTTGCAACTTGTACACCCTGGTTTTAGCGCGACAAATGGGTCGTCTTGGTTTTGACGGGGATACGTATGTACTTGGAAAAACAACAGACACTTCATAGAAGGGTGTGGTTGTGTCCAGTCAATTGGATCACTTCATACTCGCACCAACACCAGTACCTTTCAGCCAAATCGCCTCGAGAATGCTCTGTCACCGCTGGAAACACATCTAGAGAGGAAATACAATCAGTCACCCTCGTGCATTATGTGGCACAATAGGTCTTCCGTGCCTCTTTGAATGTCGTATACATCTTAATCTTAGACCTCTTGCATTATGGGACCTACTGGTGCAATACTTGTCGTGTCAGCACTCTGCCGGGCCGAGTTTCTTAAAAGCTTTGGTGCGAAGTCATACTTTTGAGACGATGTAATTTTCCCGCCTGCCTCGAATTTCTCCGCAGTTCGAGTCTGCTTGAATCACTTCCCCGATATATCATATATAGTACTTTTTACGACTGCCTGTCATTGAAAGTACATCCATGGATGTCTTTTATCAGGTCTTGGTCAACGGGTATCGTTCAGCCCAGTCTTCTCTCGTTTTGGGTAGATTTTTCTAATCTCTTAGCGTTTTCTACAAGTGCAACGGGCTCTATGTTGTGTCGACATCCCTTGGAAGCTGCAAGAATCTCGCGCCAAGGCCGAAAATACCGAGGAATAAACTCTAGCTCCATATTCGCCGTCAATTGAAGACGGCCTTTGAGTGCTGCGTGTCACATCTTGAGTTTGTACCGATCGTTCTCACTCCACATAAAGTCATCCTCTTGTCTTCTGATGTGCCAAGTATAGACAGGTTCGTCTGGTAGTGAGCCTACTCGTTATGAGAATTCTCTAGAAATAATCCTCAATAATGAGACTGGTCTTGTTGATACCATTGGCACGATTGCACTGTACTCGAAACCAACTCCAGCTTTTTGTCACCAAGGCTGATATCGTGATGGCCTTCGGTTGTTAAGAAGTTATGACTCCACTGTGCTCGCTAGCGCTGCCGGAGGTGTCCCATCTAATTACGGCTGGGAATCTCTGATGACACGCAGTAAAGCTGTTCGGCATCGACCAATCGTCCGATCAAGACGAGGAAGGGAGGCAAAAGAACGCAGTTAGCAGCAGTTCGTCTTTATGCCAAGGCGGCGATACACGTTGTTCGGGCGTGATGAGCTTCACACTAGTGAAGCCGTTCGGCATCAACAGACCTTCTGATCAAGACAACAAGGAATGAGGCGAAAGAGCGCAGCAATTTGTCTTGATCTCGAGGTGGTATAACTATTGTCCCAAAAGCACAAAATTCTTCTGTAAGGTTATCTCATCAACACTACCCACTGGCGTTCAGGAGAGTCTATAGGTATACATGATAAAAGTACTCATTGGGTAACGCGATAGAAAGGAACTAAACGAGTGTGGTACGAGTGAGACAAACGACTGAGTGAGTAGTGTATAATTATATAATGTCCAAGATAACAAGGAAAGGTTGTAGGGTCCGACTCGGAATTGCATTCATCCGTCCTGGTGATACTACTCTAAAGGTTGATGTTGACTGTATGAGTATGTAAGAGACGGAAGAACGCTGGGGTAACCATAGATCACGTACTAGGCGTGCAGCCGATGGCAATGAGTCCATTAAAGCTGTTGTTGTCACAGCAGACAGTTTGCTGAGAGCTGATAATCCCAAGGACGTAAATAAGGGTTCTTGGACATAGGTTCGTAAGACACATACCAGGAAGTGCTCCCAGCGAGAGGCGAGCAGGTAAGGCCAACGCCGACGTTGGAAGACCCAAGGACGACACCCAAAAGACCCAACAATGCGCTTGCAAGAGGGTCCGTGGAGTCTGTAAGGGAGTTGCAACATTGCATATTACCACTGCCGCAGGAGGGTGGTGTGCCAGAGGGTGTAGAGCGCCTGGCATCTATAGAAGAGATACGTCTCGATACGTGGCTTCAGGATAACTGGAAAATTTACATACGAGAAACGGAAGTAGCCCTACGGACGGGAGGCAAAGGTGGGAGGCCGCGTGCCATGCGTTGAGCGTTGGTCTCGCCGGGGGCAGCGGAGACAGAGAAGGCGACAGTAACGAAGGTGGCGAAGACAGTGGCGAGCTTCATTTTTGAAGGAGGGCCGAGGGGGACTTGGGGAGGAGTGCGAAGAGGACGGAGGGTGGAGAACAACCTGGATAAAAAGGTCATTAGACAGACTTCAGGATTTTATAGTCGCAGGCCCTGACCGGGTATCATGATAAGAATGACGGAAGCGACATAGCTGTATACGTAAGGCTCGGATGAATGTAATGTTAAGTCGCGGGGTTTCATTGTTGACCCTGGTGGCGCATACGCATTATCTTCGACATATCCTCGATAAAACCGCGATTTCTCAGAACTCTCGAACCGGATGGGACTTTGTCTGAGTGCAATGCGACGGTCGTCAAAGTGGTGAAAGTTTCTAAAAAAACGGGGGCCTGAGTAACGTTATGACAGTCGAGGGTCAAAATTGGAATGTCCCCTTTAGGACACAAAAACATCCCTGAACCGATCGAAAACTAACATGAATCTATGTACATACGAAAATTCGATATATCAATATGCATACCAGATTGAGCGGTGCCCTCCAAGCATTTCACCAATCAGATTGTTTCGTGGACTTCAAGGTATTGACCGTGGGCATATGAAAATGCTAAAAAATCGCGGCCAAGAAGTGCATCCAATTCTGTTTCAAATTCTCAGGGCTACGCCATTTAAACACCGTCTACTCATACTTATTCGGCCCAGTCGATTTGGATCTTGACGGCAGACGGCTTGATGGCTGACAACTTGCCCCTTGAAGTTGTCAATTGAACTTTCTGCTCTGTAAGTAAAGTTGATATACGTTTAGGAGCGTTTGATCTTACGAGAGGGATCCGGTCCTCCGTCTATAACGGTCGGCATTCGTATTACGCTAGATAAGTTTGGGAGATACAACGGGAAAACAATAGATTTGAGTGATCCGTAGACAGAGCGCTGGCCAATGAGATTGCGGATGGATCTTAGTTCTGACATGGCGTCAAAAGGACGCCAACTGCCAGAGTCAAGCGCGACACATGTTGAGAAAGTTGGCAACGTTGGCCCAGCGATCACATAGCATCAGAGCAAAAACCCTCCGGACCTGAAAAAACAGAATTGCGAGGGAATCGTATACCGAAGATAGTAGATGGCCCGCACGGCCGTGGAAACTAGAGAGACACAACGGATTTAATACAAGGTAAACAAGTTGGTGCAGTTTCCGTCAATGGAAGACGAAGATAGTCTCTGTCATCAAAGCAAATTGGGTGAATGAGTGGAGATAGATTTGAATTAACGAGTGTCAGAAGCAAGAAAGTCAAGGTCACAAGACGAAAGGAGCACTCTGAGGTACTTACTGTGAATTCAAATCCCACGAAATATCATCGTTACCCGTGCCTTGTTAGATTCAAGCATACATGCTTGAAAGGAACTGCTCCCCGTGCCATGTCAATCAAGAGGAGGTAGAGAAGCCCCGTATAGTTAGATAGCGGCACCATCAAAAGCTACAATGGAACCTGTCAGCTCCCGTCAGATGATAAGTAGAGAATGGACTTAGGCCAATCTCATGGACTGGAACGATGGTGTCTTGGGTGGGACTTGTAGGAGTTAACCGAACGGAGAGAAAAGACGAAATTATTCTCCGAAATATATGCCATCTAAATTCCCTTGCCACATCTCAAACAAGCAACCGAGAAATTCTTACTGGATATCAACAACCACTTGTCCGCCAAGTTAAGGTCCTCAAGTCCGATTCCTAGGGTCGTGAAGTTCTCAAAAATGTTGATAACCGGGGTCAAGAGGTAAGGTAAAGTATCATAGTTAATGCCGAGTTATACTGCACATTGACTAGCGATAGCGAGGCATTTCTTCGAGTAGTTCAGAGGTGCGTAAGTAAAGGAGGATGGGGTGACTGAAGTGTTCGTTAACGCAGCTCCGAAGCCGGCACGTGGAGACGTCGGAGTTACAACTGATGTTTGCTGACAAACATCTTTCTTCTTATCCTCGTAGTGCCCCACCCTAGTAGATGGTAAGTTCATAGCCCGGCCGAAACGACTATTCGCGCTCAAAATACCTCTTTATTTAGGCTTCTCTCCATTTTTGTTTGGAATGCAACAATTTGCTATACCCTAAGGCTGATAATAGACGAACCATGGTCTACGCCTGCCGCATGTGCCAGTACGAAGAGAATGTGCAGAACAAATGTGTCTATAGGAACGATCTGTTGACTGTCACAAAGTGAGTGAGCGTATTAGCCAGAACGCGGACATGATTCCTGAACAGCGTTGAAAAAGAGAGCAGGTTGGTGTCACGACAGATCTGGGTTCTGATCCAACTCTTGTACGTATTTGTTCGTTGCTTTCGCGATGCTGACATACACGTTCGGTGACCCAGGCACACTCCAACATTTCCTGTCCTCGGTGTGGCAACGAAGAGCACGTAGTTATACCTTGTTTCAAGACGCGACATCTGACTCCTTCTTTTGTGCAGTGCCGTATTTTACCAAGATCAGTCAAAACGAAAAGAAACTCGCATGATCCTGTTCTTCGTTTGCACGAAATGTAATCAGAGTTTTACCGATCCAACGCTACCTACAGACAGTCGACCCGATATTGACTAGAAGCGATTCGAGTATCGTATGTACATTAATCCACTTGTATCATTACATTCAGAAATAGAAGTAATTGAATCAGATGCTGGCAATACCCCGTGTAACTTGTCTTGGAACCGGCACTGGATTGAATATGTCCGTTCTGGTGGAATCAGCGTAGTTCCCCAAGAACTCTGAGATTCGTTTGGATCACAGGCTGCGTACATCTACCTCTCCAAACTTACCTGCTTTCCATACAGAAATTGTTTGGGTGTTGGCCTCTGTGCTTTATATCCTCCAGAAGAAACGGTGAAACGATCGAGAAGCCTGAACCATTGTTATCTCTGGTATTAGGGATCACATCAAGGTTACACAATCGATGCGAAGGACACCGCTGGTGCCGAACCATATCGGATCCCGAATGTGCTACAAGAAGTTTTAGAGCGTCTCGAATCGTATCCACTCGCAACTAAACCTTTTATACCATAGGAAACAACTTTTAGAAGCGGTAATTTTGTTGATCCAAATTTCGACTCAAATCAGTACGTTCTCTAGCCACCAGAGCAACCACCTGTAGCCGTTTCAAATGGGATTAGTTTTGTTAGATGGTGGTGTCTATCCGCGAAGGACGGATATTTCTCCAATGCGATCGCGAATAACCAGTTCAGTACTTATGCCCGACCCACGATCGATACTCAGACCTAAATAGACATTGCAGTCTTTGTTTTACACGGGTAGTCTGCTTAAGGTAAATGAGTGGAGTAACATTTCAGGAAGCTTCAAAGCACGGTTTTTGTTATACCACGCCGCAATGACAGTGGCACTGACCATTTGCTCCATGAAGTATCAAACTGATTGTACTGAAAGAATGTGCTATATGCAAACTCGGTAGGGCCTAGATATATATGAAGAGGCATTTTCTACTATGCAGGAACAAAAAAAGTGGGTCAACTGCATATGAAGCCATCACGATCATGATACGTGTTCGTGTTCGTCCGCTCTGAGAGGATACTAAGCAGTGAGATGTTCTACTATCGAGGAATTTGCGATGCTCGGGACGGTGAGAAGGATAAATGAATTTATCTGTGAACTACTGCAGCTGTATGTGCTCCGTATGGAATGGTTCGACATTTGGTTGCATCCAATGTTTAAACGAATTGTGTTCCTTTCCTTTCGGTGACGATTACACGTGATACAAAAAAAGCATATAGTACTAGCAGCCATCGTCGTCTGTTCCAAAAAAGTTCAGACACCATTCAAGCCTCAAGAACGTACCGCTGTGGATATGGCCAGGCGCCACCAGTGGCGTCCAACGACATGCTGATTAGGTTTTAAACTCGCCACCAGTGGAAGTGGCTGGTTAGCAGGGTGCCAGAAATGGAAGTCGCTGTAGTTCGTCGGTCGGTTATGAAGAGTTTACGGTTCTACTTCGATCGCTTACCAACAAGACCGGCGATGTCTGTGAAAATGTTCGTTGTCAGTGAAGTCTGAAGTAGATGGAAATGATAATCGAGCACCTATAAAGGAGATGCGAATATGTTGCGTTAATTTCACTCATATCTTTGGTAAGGGATGCTGAAAGCATTCGTCAGCAACACTAACATTACTCTCTAGAATATATCACCAACCAAGCATAGGAGGAGTAAGCCCTATATCTGAATAGACAAAAGCCATTAACTTAAGATGGGCATTGAGAACGCAGGAAATCATACCTCTTCCTGAGAAGAATCCAAACAAAGCTGCGAAGGCAAAGAAGCCTCCCTGTGAGTTTATAGCGCCCAGAGAATATAGGAACACGGACACGCCAAAGGTGAAGGATATGATCGAGTTGAATACCCCCAGTTTGGGTACGAAAATCGTTGGAATAATTCGACCAAAGATTGAAGCAGCATTCAAGACAGAAATTTGAGGCAACGATGTCCTTAGCGCGGAGGCCAGTGAAAAGCTCGAGATACATTCACAGTGGAATGCGAGTCGTGCGTCCATACTTACCATGGTTGAACGAAAAACACAGGGAAAAATGAACAGAGGACCACTTTGAAGGAAGACGTTCAATGTTCTGTTATACCAGAAACGAAAGGACTGGTTCAATCTTACCCAATGACACAGGAGAGATAGGCCGGATCACGGATGAACTCCAGGCATGGCAGGGCTGAACCTGTCTTTTTTGAGTTTGGGGGCAACCTCGGCTTCATAAAGACGTTGGTAAGGATCAAGAGGACGGCATTCATAGCAGCGCTGATGCGCACGAGTTATGGAAACCCACTGAACCACGGAAAAGACGATTCAGCATGATCGGCTGGAGTACAACGTCAGGTGCCTGCGGTCGTCGTTATAATTCGGCAGGTCATGTCAAGAAAGTGATTGACTGAAGCCTACCTAGGTATGTCAACGATCCTGTGACCAACCCGCCGCGCCTGAGCATTAAGATAAAAGAAACTCAGATGGCCGATGGCCGAGGTTGTAGCTCGGACCACACGTCTGCTGGAAGACTTTTCTATGACGTCATTGCTGAGATGCTCTCATCGAGCACTAATTAGCATGAGACTGTAGGGACGGACATACGATCTTTAACTTATCCTCATGTAGTAGTCCTTGAAACCTCGAATGGAAGACAACATGACAGATCGCGACGATCACAGTCTCCACCTGTAAGGTGATCAATGCTACATCAAAAGATCGCCCATAAGCTGGTGAACACAGGCTGGAAATAGAGATGCCAATGATGCACCGCGTGATCATCGAATATTCAATTCTCAGAACTAGCTCCTAATGCGCAACAAACAACTTGACATTATCATGATGGTCGAGAATTTGTTGTGAGCGCGTACGGAGCCATACATAAGCAAGCTTAAGCAGAAGAAAGAATATACTTCCGAATCGGAAATCATGTTCCATCCTTTTCAAGCTTTCAAGTCTTTTCAAGTTCACAGCCGGTTCGACCCGCACTCACAGATCTAGAAGAAAGTCTATGAAGTGACTTACTCGATGTGAGTCCTTGAGAGTCCATTGTCGAGTTCTTGAGAAAATTGTCTGCTTACCAACATGAAGTGTGGGAAGAGGAACGATCGGCGTTCAGAACTGCCGGTGCCGCCGGTTCGTATGTCGCAAACGCCAAAAACCTCCCTGGCACTAATTAAAGAACTGGGCGCCGGTGTTCAACGTTCAGTGATTGGACCGTGCTGGTAATATACTACTACTACTACTACTACTACTACTACTGCGGTGAGCGTAGGTCAGTCATTCTTCCACGTGCTTCCCGATGAATTGTCTCTATAGGGCTGCCTTGAATACAGATGACACGTAACGCGTAATGGTTTTTTCGTTCGTCTTGATCGTCTCAAACCAATAGAGTCCTGGCGGCCTGAAGCTTCCTGAATCGGGGGTCCTGACAGGTTGATGACAAATCTCGAAAAAAAATTAGATAGATCCTTCCGCGCCAAATGGCAAAGACTACTAGCGACTCGAATCACGAGACAACACAACCTACCATGTGCCAGCATTGAGGCTCCTCAGATCGACACCCTTTGTTCTTGACCGAGTGTTTGCTGACATTCTGACACTGCCCAAGATACAGATGATGGAAGATGTTGAAACTAAACAAACAGAAAAAGGCTTAGAAAGTATTTCTGAAGCGACAAATATAGAATCAAATCACCCAGATGGTGGATGGAGAGCATGGTCGGTGGTTCTTGGAGTGTGAGTCAATATGTATACTGCCTGGAAAGCCTTAACTCACTCGACATATAGCTGGTTGTTGCAATTTTGCACCTTTGGGCGAGTCAAAATTTTGTTTCAACGAATCTTTTCCAGTTAACACCTTTAATCTTAGATATGCAAACGCATATGGCGTGTACAATGGTTAGGTCAAATGGATGCACCTTTCGCGCCGTTCTCAGTGTAATCACAGACTTCTATGTCCGTATTTATCTGCGAGATAAATACTCCTCGTCACAAATAAGGTGTGTTTAGTACCTGTTCGACGACGAATCATCGTCTGATTACTCTTGTCTAGCTGGATAGGCAGTGTACAACTCTTTCTTGTTCTATCTGGTGGTCTAGTTGCTGGGAGAGGATATGACACTGGCTACTTGCGAGTGATGTCTGACTATGACTATAACTAACTGGCCGCTAAGTATCCAACAGTTATCATCTAATGATCGGCGGTTCTGTGCTCTTCGTATTTTGCCTTTTTATGCTTTCCTTGACGCATCCTGGTCAATACTACCAAGTAGTTCCATTGAAAAGTCCTTCATTCTTCGGTTCTAAACCAGTCTGCAGGTGTTCCTATCCCATGGGTTAGGCATCGGTATCGCGACTGGTTTGTCCTACGTCCCAGGAATGGCGGTGCTCTCGCAATTTTTTCAACGGCGTCGGGCAATTGCAATGGGTATTGCCACCACTGTACGCGTCTAAATCTACGGTCCTGTCATATATGATAAAAGATCTCATGCGTTACAATAGGGCTCAGCGGTCGGTGGTGCCTTGCACCCGATTATGCTAAACAAGTTGTTCTATGGCCCCGCAGGCTTCCATGGTGGTGTTAGAGCGAGTGCAGGTTTATGTCTCGGCCTTCTCGCCTTTGCTCTCCTGCTTCTCAGACCTAGATTTCGACCAACGAAAGGTCAAGTTAGTACAGCCAGAGTGTTCAAAGATTTTCTACGAGACCCGCCGTACGTGATCATGGTCTGCGGGTACGACAATTTATTGTTTTTCCTTGGATGGACCTTGCCGATGTATCCTTTATTAGGACGACACTCATCTACACTGGCCTTTACTTCCCCATATTCTTCCTCCAGCTGAACGCAATCAAAATTGGCATTAATGCTAACCTCGCCTTCTACACAGTGCGTCTTTGCTGGATTCGATCTCTATCACAATCTCACGAACTACCCAGATAGCCATTCTCAATGGGGCAAGCGTCTTTGGTCGAATTTTTCCGAATATGCTAGTCAACCATGTTGGTATTTTCAACATGGTCATTCTGTGCACGACTATTACAGCTATCCTTGTATTCTGTCCACTTGCCATTAAGGATGTCGCAGGAACAATGATCTTTTCCATTATGTACGGCTTCTTCTCTGGAGCATGTGTGTACTTCGCTCCCCTTACCTCCTATGTTCACGCCACCTAACGCATTGACCGAATTTAGATGCGGGTTTAGTTTCGCCAATGATCAGCTCCTTAGCGAGGAACAACTCAGAGATTGGTGCCCGCTTGGGCATTTGTTTCGCCTTTACAGGTATGTCGACCTCGCGGCGAGTCATATCTAGGGTGAACCTTCTCATTCATGTTCCCCAAGGTATCGGTGGGCTTGTTGGTATGGTTCTTTGACTATAACCCACGACTCTCAGACTTCAGCTTACTGATCTCATTTTCAGGGACTCCGATTTCTGGTGGGCTGCTTACAGAATCCTTCATTTGGTGGAGACCATTTTTGTTTTCTGGCCTTTGTGTTTTCACGGGGACCTCCTGTTTTATCGTCTCCCGGTTTCTTGCTTCGCGGATTAAAGGCACCCAGATTCTCTAGAAATGTCGTAATCTCGCGGGCTTAAGCTGTGCATAGAATGTTTTCGCCCCTGTACTGTACAAAAATCGCAACTTCGACTTGGTTCTGATACATATAATCATTTTGTGTTGTAGTACGATTCACACAAAGATGTATTACATTCGTTGTCCAAACGCCGATATCTAACCCCGACGTTAGATCGTTTCGCACCAGCCCAAAACCTTTAGCCCGACCCTCTCAACAAGCCCATCATAATCAAGATTCTGACCGCGAATAAATAACCCACAATGTGCTGCGACTTCGTCCTTAACACCGCCTATGAGCACTTTCTCCCAGTTTTCCCAGCCGCCAAGTACCTCCCCCAATCCGTTCGGGAGGACAACGAAGTGCCGTCCAGGATTTGCCTTACGCTTGTCGTTCGCTAGCTTCTGAGCAGCTTGGGAAGTGGATTGCTTTGCTGTCCTTGGGGTTGTGCTATGTACTAGCGGCGAAGGAAGCGGGGGATCGTTTGACAATGTAATTGAAAATGGTGAGTTGAACCTCTGAATCGTATCGTCTGTCTTAGCAACAAACTCCTGTTCGATGATTGGATCAGTCCTGGACATTAGACTTGGAAAAGTCTCTGTCCAGTAATTGACCCAAAGACCCTGCCATTCAACAAGGCGTGAATACCTCTCTTTCAGGCCATTGGGATCAAACATGCTTGAGCCGAACTGAAAACGTTCTACAATCCAACGCTTACTGGCGCTGAAGGGTTCGTCAGCATGCTTCCGTGCCCAGCGGAAAAGGGGATCCTCGGAGTGAGACGAGAGAAAGGAAGACATGGTCTCGTTGATGGAAAAGAAGGGTGAAGATAGATGTGGGGATGGCGAACGAGAGTTTGAGGCTGAGGAAATATATGCCGGGCGCGAAGAAGCTTAAAAGACTATGAGATGTACTTATAAAAGAGATGGAGAACCCGAACATACGACCGAGGCTGTTCTTGAAGGCTTCCCAATCATCCGTTACGTTTCGATCGACGATTCTAACTTTGTTGAGATTTGGGTTTTCCTTTTTTTCTCTAGCATTCTCAGTAAGCAGTGACGCAAGTCCAGTGACGACGACGTGAGGGTGCATCCCAAGAAACGGCGTATCGAAAGCTATAACTCCTACAATCCGTGATGGTTTCACACCATAGTTATTCGAGGCGTGGTTAGCCGCCTCTGCAGCAAGTAGACCACCCATCGAATGTCCGAGGAGTATGACTGGTCCTGCGGGCTGAGTTGAAAGCCTAAGAATGTCATCTTTCAATAAACCGGATTGAAAGCACCGAATAGTAAACCAACCATTCCAGGAAATTCTTCGTTGCAAACGAAAGAGGTTTGATGCTCTTGTAAGTCGGGTATAAGCTACTTTGGATATCTAGTCCGAGATGTTCTGATATATTTGTCGACAGAAAACGCTGTAAATCAGCCGGAAATAACTGTTACTCGCAACAAGGAAATTCAGGGTCAACTTTCATCTTATCCTCGCAGTCAGCACTGGATGGGCACCTGGAAAGTTGTGTCATTGCCTGTTTGATTAATCAGTAAGGCTTTGATAGCTTTCTGATCGTCAACTTTGGTAGTATACCTTGAAACCCGTGGATATAAACGAGGTGTAAGAGCCTCATGGCTTAGCAGGCTGGCAGTCGTTAATTGGCGGTCGTTACTTACTAGTGCACAACATCATTGTTCGATCTGAAAAGCTGGCCATGCCGAAATGCAATCATCTGACAAATGCTCGGTTGCTCCCGCCGAGCATCACCGGGGTCCCTCAAACTTTCCTTCAAGTACAACAAATGCTGAACAGCAATCAACAAGTTCTGCCGCATGTTCAAACGTTCACCTCAGACACTGCCATACTTGGTAGGGATATTAATCTGTTTTGCTGAGGATTTCGCGAGTTCTCCTGACCGTGTCACCCGGATCGAAACTAAACCTGCATCGCCTCCAAGATTAGTATACGTGCATTCCACACCTCTTGACGTACACATAAGGCATGAAGCCGTAACTGTAACTTAATGTCTGTTATCGCCGGCCTCCTCTCTTCTTCATTCACCTATATTAGCCCTCTGTGAGTTGATACAGTCGCGGTCTTTGGGAGTGACTTCGACTAGCGAGCTAACTACTGCGATGCAGAGGCGATTTGTCAGTCCTACTAGTAGACTCGGCCTCGGCCATCCTCTCAGCCATCACCGCTACTCCGAGTCAAATATCACCTAACTCGTGAGTTTGACTGACAGAAGACTAAGTTCATAATCCTTCATTGAAGACGATGACAATTCCAGAGTTCACTATTGACTGACTGGCAAATTGTATGCCTTCACGAGTGTCCCGTAGCCTTCCCCAAATTCCTGTCGTGGAATATCGGAGGCTTCCCCCAATACCTTCCCCAAAGCAGCCGCCGTCTGTTCCATTTGAATTACTCGTTGAAATCTTTGGCCGCGCCACTGGGAACGGCACTCAAGGACTCTCCCTTCCGCTCAGAATATACGAGACCACGTGGACATTAACGCGTGTTTGTTCGCAGTGGAGGACGGTTGCGCTCTCCATGTCATGCCTTTGGAACAATCTTAATATCCGTATCAGCAAGCGATTATTACCAAGTGACTTCTATTATCTCAAAATTCTTTTACCAACCAAGGGTCCATTATTTTTCACTCTATCGTCAGAAATGCACCATGACGATCTTATTGATGTCTTTGTGCGTCCGTACCTCCACCGTCTGAAACGTCTCCACCTCAATCTCCCGATCCCTTCTTTTGCACAACTTTGGACCTTACCTCCAGATCGGCTTCGGATGGTGTCGAACATGTCTATCCGATTTCGCAAATATGATCACGATTTTGATATATCGTTCCAACTTGAGGACATCGCAACGTTTCGCTATCCGAACAACCTTCGTTCTTTGACACTCGCTGCATATGATGGAGACTTTGCGGGTCGCAACATCAGCGAAGCGATCCTTTGGTTACCCCGCGTACCCTGGGCTCAGCTCATCTATCTTAATCTCGGCCATGAAGTCGGGCGACTACATTGGTTTACTCTGAGGCAGATACACGATATACTCAAGCAGTGTGTGTCTTTACAGACTTTTGCTACATCACTAAGGAGGACTAGTGACAGAAGTATTAGTGACAATGAGCTCATCATACCTAAATTGACGTCAGTCAAGGTTGTGCATGGAAGTTCGTCTGGTAGAATTTGCGACCTTCTCGTTTTGGACCTTCCCTGGAACCAGCTTACCGACCTCTCTTTGAGGACGGTCACTTCACTTTCTTCAATCTTTGCTATCCTTTATCAAACACCTTCCATCGAAACCTTGTGTCTCGGCTGCAATGTCCCGGGATCGAGTGCCATTCCTCACACTCCATTACTTCTCCCTCATCTTCGTAGCCTCACATTGCACATGGACAACTACTCGATTTTGCCACTTCTGGAGCTTCCCCATCTGTCAGAACTAAAAATACGACCCTCGAGCAAGTCCGTGTCTGCCGTACCTCATCCGTTCCCAGCCGAAACCATCCTAGAATTCCTTCTGCGATCAGGATCGGACTTGCGGCGCCTGACTTACGACTCGAAGATTTCCCCGTCCTTCATGCCGGATGAACAAGATACAGCTCTACAGAATCTTTTCGCCGCCGTACCGAATTTACGATTGTTTTCTGCAAAGTACCTACATCTTGGCAGAAACTTGTTGGACGAAATTGCACAACGCTTCCTGCTTCCAAAACTCATGGAGCTTGAAACAAAAGTTGTTTCTCCGGATGTCTTTGCGTCCGCTGTCGAGAGAAGGATACGCTATGGACATCCCAGGTTGATGTTCGCGAGGGGTTACTATTCCACAGTATACTATACACCCCAAGGACTCGAGGAATCTTGTGAACGTCTACAGCTCTTGAATCTGCAGATGGGGACCGACTGCAAGCTCCAGGAATTTTGAGCAGATCCAGAGTCATAGAAGTCTGTTATATATCTATTATCTATGTCTGAGGATGACTCTTAATTTATTTATATTCAGAATTTATTTCGCCTCTCGTCTTAAGTACATTGATTTTCACTGAAACATAACGTAACTCTATTAGATCAATACTGTGTAGCGAGGGTAGGGGTTGCGTCAATGCGTCGTGCTTATGGTGAGCAAGTCGTGAAGTTGTAGTGAATGAGGTGCTGGCCATGCTTTTGGAGACCGCCGCACGTCGGCGGTAGATAAAGATACAGAAGAAAGAATCGGTGGCAGACTCGAAA
Source organism: Termitomyces sp. K1Ag (assembly GCA_017657315.1). NCBI lineage: Eukaryota > Fungi > Basidiomycota > Agaricomycetes > Agaricales > Lyophyllaceae > Termitomyces > Termitomyces sp. K1Ag. Next base: position 23,914 of record JAGGAR010016001.1, read on the forward strand.
AACAGAGAGAGCCAAATTAATGTCCATTCGAATTCGGGTCACTCTTGGACCCTTGTCCTCGTCTTGCCTTCGTTGCGCGCTTGGAATTACACCTGATCTGTTCACCAAATCGGTAGAAGATGAATGGCATAGGTCCGATGACACATGCGACAAGCGCCAGTAGCAATCCAGCGTACTGGAACTTCATCGCGTGGAACATCTGCGTGACGAAGAGAGGAACAGAAGAACCGATGCATGAACGCATTAGGGTCTTGGCGGCGATAGCTGACGCGGCGAAGTTGCTGTAGGAGTCGACGATGTACGAATTTGCGCCGATGTAGAGGATGATCATCGCAAAGCCGAAGATCGCTCCTGACACACAGACGCCCATCCAGTGCACGGAGGCGTAGGCACCTGTGAATGCGAAGATGAACATCGCGATGGGAAGGACGCTGTAGTAGAAGAAGCGTTAGAGATTACGGGGAAGGACGAACAAGTTGGATGGCTTACATAGCACCGAGCATCATGGAATACAGCCGTGCCTCAGGGAATGAGCCGTCGCGCGTAGCCTTGCGGTACATCTTTTCTTGGTACGGCATAACAGCAATAGCTATCATCATGCCAATCATGATACTAATGAACGAGGTGCCAGTCATGCCAGCACTCCAGCCGCGAATTCCTTGGAACGCGAATGGGAACGCAAAGAAGAGGAGGTAAAGTAGAGCATAAATGAATGATAGGTCTATCAATCGACACTCTTTAGTATATCCTCAATCTGAAAGGGTATGGATGACTCACAAAAGGACATGAAGAGAACAATGGGTTCCATTACCATCATGACGAGAGGACGGGAAATAGCCACTTTCAAAGTTTGGAGGAGAGGTTGAGCTTCAAGTTCACTGAGAGTCTGATACCTGTCATCTCCAGTCTCCTTGCGCAATTTTTGAGCTTTCCTGCGCAGGAGGACAGAGGCAAGCGTCTCGGGAACGATAAGCGTGAAAAGGAAACAAGCGCCGACGAAGATGAAGAGGACCCAATAGATCCAGCGCCAACCGGCCTTCTGACCGATCCAACCACCGAAGAGGGGACCAAGACATGGTCCAAGGCTGAAGGAGCGTAAGTGTCAGGTTGATTATACCAATACGGAGAAACCTACAAGATAGTGGCTGAAAACAACGCCATAGGGAAGCCTCGATCTTTGACTGCCCAGATGTCGGCTACGCTTCCACCGACATTACACATGGGAGCGGAAGCGGCGACACCAGCAAGTCCACGGGAGACTATGAGTGTGGCGCGATTGGGAGCAAGGGCGCTGGGGAGGGTGAATATGAAATATAGGAATATTGAGACACAGTAGATAGGTTTCCGACCGAAGACCTCGGACAGCGGAGCGAAGGCGAGAGGACTGTGATGCTTTGTGAGCAAAAGAAAGGTATTCATTGTGAGATTGAGGCGTACCCAACACCAAATCCGACGACAAAGAAGGTGACTGTGAGGTTGATCACCTCTTGAGGTGCGTGAAAGTCTCTCGCTGGTCCTTCGAGACTGTCGATTGGAAAATTAGCATGACAATATAGATGGACGAGTGAATGTTGCGCACTCTCCGGTTATGATAGAGCTACCAATGGCAACTGCCAAACACAGGAAAGATACGGCGGCGGTGACAGCCCTACGCGTCAAAAGATTAGGGAGACAAGCAAATGCATGTATAATGACTGAGAGACGTACCATTTCCGACTTTTACTCCATTCTCGCGGATCTTCTCCTGCACCAGGCGTAAACTCTACCAAATGGAATCCTTGCTTCGTGTACTGTTTCTCGAGATCATGTATGCTGATAGCGTCGGTCAAAGTCGTCGTAGCCGTCTGGTTAGGCGTCAATGGACCTTCACGTTCGAGTTGGCGGAATTCATCTTCTTGGGCTTGTGAGAGAGCGGGAGGGAAGACGAATTCGGCTTCGATAGGTTCTGAGGGCATTTAGTTGTGAGGAAGTGTAGGGGGGGCCCCTGTGGGGATCTGAAAAGTTATGGGATGGCATTGTGTCGTGCTAGGTATATACACGGTTCGGGCCAGTAATTACCCATAGGTATCGATCGTTTCCGGCTTTTTTTTACGGAGATATATGAGGAGGAGGGCAGCGGTGAGTCTGAGACATTAATATATTGATCGTAGATCGGTAGATAGCGGCTTGAAGTGAGCGATCTGATGTCATTGAACGGTGAGTTGATGTTCAATTGAGTGCACTAGTCATCATCTGTGGATAATGTAGCACGACTAGACATGAGCTCACGCAGGACAAGGTTCGTAAACGAGACCAAGGACACAATGATACCCGAAGGTTGTTTTCTGGAAGCTGAGCTGAATAATCTCGACTATACCCTGAAAAAGGAAGAAGGCTGCATAACTCCCTGTCGACAACACGTTTCGTATTACATGTGCATATCCAGGCAAGTCTGGCCCAGCTTTTTTGCGTTCTTAAGATTTTTACTTACCCGGGTTGAGAAGTACCAGCGTGCAGAAGTCATAAATTTAGCTCGATATAGTTGGACCCCGGGTCCAGATGCGGCGAGAGCAAGACAGAAATGAATGGTGAACCCATAGCCTAGCGAGAAGTATCGGTATGAGTCGGTATGATGCCATTTTGAAAATTTACAAAACGAGTTTGCTTTGAATGCCTTCGGAAAATTTACGGTTTCAAAGACTCAAGTGGGCTGCTCAAGCTCTCAAGTTCCGTTGGTTCCTTTTAGTTCCGTTAACGGTTTTCATGATTGAAGCCGAGTTAAGGCGCGCTCTGGGTTGGCTATGGGTTGGAGACATACCAATCGGCTCGATCACTCCACATGGGGCTGTGCCTACATTTATTGATGTGCACGTGAGCAATGACGCGCTTCCCCACACTGCGGAGCTCGGACTTGCGCGACTGGTAGCGCCCACGATACGCGATATGACTGTTGCGACTGGAGAAGAGGTTGTATAGCAAGGCAGTATAGACAATGAGAATCCTATAGAGAAGTGAGAATCGATTGAATGAATCGGAAGAAGTGCACAAGTTGGACCGGGGCCAACTCTGGAATCGTCTGGAATGATTAGTTGTCTACGTTGACCCGTGTTGACATAGTCCCAAGACAGGGGTGACAGGACTATATAAACCCCAGGTCATTCGCACTAACACCTCCCAACAACAGATCACATCCACTACTACATCGCGTCCTCAGTCTTTGTATCGTATTCTTGATACTATCTTCATGACCCGCACTGCTCGTTCATCCTTCCCTCGTGCCATCAACCGGGACCGCTCGGAGTCCAAGTCGGGCCTCGACAAGTCCATCCGCAAGAACGGTGCTGGAGCACACAGTTGGGGAAGTATCGCGGATGAGCGAGAACATGAGCTTGCCGCTATGGACGATGAGGAGTACGACATCGAGCAGGAGTCGTTGTCTGACAACCTCAGCTCCAGTTCAGAGTGTATGTGGTACCACACTTCCTTCAACATTCCTATTCTGATGTTGTGTTTGGTGGTAGCTCTTGAGGAGAAGAAGCCGGCCTTGCAGAGGTCTAACAGCGCCCTGACCAGCGACGAGCTGGAGAACGCCAAGCAATTCAGGAAGAACGCGCTCAAGACCAACAGTATGTGCAACTATTCCTCTTGTTGGATGTGATATCTAATTGAGTTTTAGACCTTGACCTCTCGGCTATCGCTCGTACCTCCTCCGCAGTCTCCACCTCCCCAAAGAGCACCGTCTCACCCCACGCTTCTCAGGTAAGGTTATGGTCCATCATATCCCTGATGCTTATAAATAACTTTCCTTCAAGATGATTTGAATATCATACACCACCCAATATTCGTATTGAACTGTATATTGCGCCGTCGCACTAGTCAAAGCATTAAACTTGTAAATGTACATTAGTCCGCAGCTAGCTAGCACCCCACAAAATTGCATGCAAATTCCTCATTAGTTCCGATCAGTCCCTCGACCCTCTCAAGCTAGTCACACGACTCCATCGAAGCCATCCTCTGATGCTTCCCTGGCGTTAGGATGATGGTTAATCCCCTCGTGACACGAGATGTATCAAATGGTGTGAAGTTGGTGTGAAGTGTTGTCAGATTTACGAAAGAACGCTGGATCAGGTGGCCACCCCATAATAATTAAACCCGAAACGATGTTGGAGCATGAGAGTGCTTTAAACCAACGTATGTAGATAGAGGAGCACTTGTAGCTGGACACGGCATTTCAGCTTGCCAGTGGGACGATTGTAGCGGAAGATACACCAGAACGAGGGCTACTGGACGATCTCATGTCGTTGATTTTTATCATGTCATACAGATCAGTGAGAAAGGGACCTCGACAAGGTTATCACCGTTCTACTTCTATTCTTCTCAACGTGAAGTACGAGGTTCTTGAGAAGTAGATCGTCAAAGCTCCACAGAAGAACATCAACAACAAGACAGGGGTGCCCGGGCCACTGCTGTACTTAAACGCTGGAGATATGTAGAGTCCTCCGTCTCTATATATAGCTTAAGTGACAGGTACGTGATATGTAAAATTCGTGCATCTTCGTATGAATAACCACCTTTAGTCTCAGTACCCGCTCAGTACATGATGAAACAGTCGATACTAGCGATTGAAATTGAAGGTAGCCGCTGGCAGCACCAGTAAGCACTGAGTAGGAAAGCCGCCGGTTGCCAAGCACAGTGAATCAAGAATCGATACCCAGTCACTAGACTCGAGCAAAGCTGGACGACGCGACGCGACGACAAGTTGAACGTGACTCGATTCGTATGAGGTCATCCTGATTTGATGAGAGCCATTTGTTGTCAATCACAGGCCGGTCCAAACACTGCAGATTGTGTCAATATTTTTTTTCTTCCTCAACCGCCTTGATCAAAAACGATCGCGAGCGGCGCCGCGAGAACTGCCACGGAAAACATTTGCGCGATTACCTATGTACGATGACTCGGACGCGGCGCGAGCAACCCGTTGTATCCGCTTGCCGGCGGCCGCAAGTGTAAGTACTAGAAGGCCGATCGCACCGTTTTAGAACACGCGCGAATCGTGAACCGCAAGCCGTCCAATACTAGCACATTCTGCGGGATGAGCTCTAGTTAGTATTCCGCAAAAGTGAGCATCCGCGAATCCGTTTACCCTGTATCGGCTTCTTATGCTTCCGAGCTAGGTTTATTCATCCACCTCCTTCAACGTCTCAGGAAGAAGGATATACATATCGTCTCTGATATTGAAGGACCTTCTTTTTTCATCCCCATGATCATCAATGTGCAGTAGCCTGAGCGCCTCGGTCAATTCCGATGGGAAGGTTGCGTCAAGGGCCTCGAGACACCATTCGCGTGAGGGTGTGTCCCCATGATCATCAATGTGCAGTAGCCTGAATACTTTGGTCAATTATTCCGATGAGAAAGTTGCGTCGAGGGCCTCGAGACACCATTTGCGTGGGGGTGTGTCACTTCTTCTCTAGTCCTCTGTTATCCGTCCCTCTTATTGGAGTCCTCGGCAAAAACCCGTATATGTCTCCATTTTCCCTCGTCTTTAATCCATTGGCTTCCCTCGTTCACCTCTCGCGCAATACCAGGTGTTGCCGTTCCCGCTCCTATGTGTAATGTTGGTTGAAGTGTCCCCGACGTTGAGTCGTTGAGGAACGAGACATTCGTTCTCCAGTACTGTCTTGTGAGCTCGATCATGATCATCTTCGGCACGTCGTAATCTAAACGACCGTATTTCTAGCTTCAGAACTTATTTTAGACCAGTTATCTATCGGTAAATGGATTGATTGGTCATGTCGATAGATCCACTCGCCTTTGTCAGTGTCTATCAGTCGCAAGGTGTCGTAAGGTTGAGAAGCTACACGAGGAGACCGGCGACGAAGTATCCCAGCCGAACTCAACTGTTGTCTTCCGAAAGATCCGTGGCTTCGGCGCCGTTGTCACTGATACCTCTTCATCATTATTATGATTGATGTCGTATGCGCGCTCGCTACTTTGTCATGTCAAGAGATAGACACCAGGGTAACAGCTGACAGATTCCTCCCCGAGCCTCCACTCCATCTCATGATGGGTTCAGCTCCATGTATGTGATGCAGTTCCACCTTACACGTGTAGTGGATCGCCGTTTGCATCTCCGGCACAATCTTCGGTTTCGCCGTGCCATGATCTTCAATAATTATTCCTAAGTACATCGTGGACTCATTCCGCAACTCTGCCGCCTCTGCCATAGCCGTTCTGTTGTGACTCTGGATCGTACATAAGTGGCTCCGTGCTGCTGTTTATCGCGCAGACGTTCCACAAGATGGGATTCCAATCTGCTGGATGATTGGTTGTGCTTACTTCTTGTTTGATTGGGTATATATCATCTGTATCTATTGTTTCGGACGACAAATTATGAATCGATCGACGAAGGCTACGACTGCGCTCGAGACAAGGATTCTAAAGATGGCTCAAAGGAGCGTTGTTATTTTCTTCTTGACATATGTGTCGTGCTGTCTGTATCCTTCATTCTCGAAGTTTCGAGTTGTCGCAATTCGTTGTCATTAGATCCAACATCTGACACGCCTACTCTCATTCTTTTATTACCAGATCTCCACGATTACATACTATCACCGCTTTTAATTACTACGCTCGATATCAGGCCACAGCCTTTAGGAGCTTTGATATCAAAGATACATTGAGATACTAACTATGGAACATAGTAAGTTTAGCATACTTATTGAGTCGATTCTAGTCTGGTTGTTTGTTCTGAAAGAAGCCCGGACTCGGTTGCAGTTGTCCATGTGGATACGGTCAGTCGCCGCCTAAAATTTTTGGACAGGCCAACAAAGGATGGTCATTGTATCACTTCTAAACATGGCTCAAGCGCTTGCGTGTCTCGATGCGGAGGATGTCCATTGGGCGAACCTACCAAAGTTCGTGCTCGGTTACAACCAACCGCCACGGAGTGCTGGGTCTTTGTTTGCTTCCGCCATTGGACATTCACCAGGCGCGGCAATCGTTATTCGCTCTCGATGCTGCGCGCGCGCGGAGTAGTAACGGTATCCCAGGGACAACTTGATCATTTATTCGTATACCGCCGACTTTGGGATGTTTCGCGGTTCTCCCTATCTGATCACCAGTTTCAGTACAAACTGGCAGGCTGTCTAGTAGGCTTTCACACTTCTGAACCTTCTTTGCTCTGTTATCAATCACGATTTTCTTAGAACGACACGAGGACATTAGCTGTACATGTTTCTGACACTGATTACCACCCAATTTTACTCTCAGATTGCTTCTCACGAAGATTTTCCTGGATTCAGTGACACCAGCTCGTTAAGCTCAGAAACGTGCAAGAACTCGGTATCCCTTTGTGTGATCAACTCTGCAGCTGATATCGCTTTCACACGTCCTGTCATTCAGTGACATGGAATTCGGAAGGCTCTCGTTATAAGGCCAACCTTAAGTGTTATACTATCCCTGCTCCTGTTCATCTCACGACTCGTATAATTAGCTTGGCCAACTATGTCATCTACTTTTCGCCCTCTCATTGCACTCGATAACACATTGGGTGCCATCTTTATAGGCGCCACTCTCACTGGAATGTATGCTTTTGTCTTCATATGACTAGACTGATGCCGTGACCTGCCTACCCTGTATTCTTCTAGCCTATACGGTATAACATGTGTGCAGTCCTACACGTACTTCAAGAGCGACCGAGACAAGCTATGGTTCAGAGGACTGGTCCGTGCCGACTCTGTCGCATCACTGTTCTTCAACTGATGGGCTTAATAGATATCTCTTCTTTGGTAGGCACAGCTGTCCTCTCACTCACTTGGGTAACCACCTTAATAAATAAACCATCTATCAGGATCTTGGACACACTCCACCAAACTTTTGTCACTCAAAACATGTACATTTCTCTAGTTTCCGACTTCGGAAATTATGATTTTCTTATATCATCCCATTCGTAAGTCTCTCGTTATGCTTATTTTGAAACTTACTTATCTTAATCGCATGGATCTCATATAGAAATCATGCCGTGCGTAGTATAACCCAATCATGGAATTGTCAGCGGTTGATCAGTTATTCTTTGGTAGGCCTCAGCCTTTTTTTACGTCTCGGTGAGTTAGCTCCCATGAAAAAGCCAGTGACGACTCGGAGGACAATCACTCAATCAAATTATCCAGGAGATCAACGATTTGATTATCAGAGGGTATGTTTTGTGACATCCCCTTGACAAATGGATAACATTGATTTCCAGTTTTTTTTTGTGGCGCGTCTGGATCGGTATGTGTTTCACTCAAATTCAAAGATTGATTATACTGACGTCCCTTACGCAGTGTCTGAAGGAAATATACCCGTCGCCATCTGTATCGTAAGTCTCGATCTTCATTCTCTCTGCAGCTCAAATTGAATCAAAGCAGGCCGTAACGTCTCTTCTGTCCTTTGGTATGGATTTATCTTGTAAAAATAGAAACGTGAACTTCTCACAGTACCTTTATTAACAACCAGCATCTGTCCTGGGTGAGTATGAGATTTCTTGGCCATCTGAGTGAGTCACACTAAGCTTGCTCCACAGCATTCCTTCTTTCGTGCGTCTGTGCTGAGTACTTGGAAAGGATGTCGTGTTTCTCATAGCTTTGCTGGCTTGCAGTAATTTCAATGGAGATCTTGATTATTTCCTGAAAGTATCTGTAAGTCAGTCAAGCTTAAACTGTGGATTCTATCTCTTATTTATTGCTAGTACCTTCTCTACATGGGATTAGCAAGTGGGATGGCAGCAGATGTATTTATCGCAGTCTCTCTTTGCATCAATTTATGGCGGAGGCGCTCGGGACTGAAACAGTATGTTTTTGATGAAAGTTAATCTATGCTCTGAAGCTCACCAGATTTTGAATCCAGAACGGATTCGATTGTGAGAACGCTTATGATGTACTCCATCAATACAGGTAAAGATATCCATTGTCTGACCTCCAACCGGGATTGACATCAACTCACGCCAGCTCTTCTGACCACGTGCGTTCCTACAAGTCTCCTCGCTTTCCAGAGCGTATCTGATAGTTTTTTAGCATTACTCATATGGCCTGTCTCATCACCTACGCTGTCATGCATGACAATTTTGTGTGGCTGGCGATCTACCATATACTCCCCAAATGTATAAGTTCCTTCTTAATGTCTTGCATGCCATTCCTGATATACATTTCATCAAGTGTTCCTCAATAGCCTCCTCGCATCACTGAACAGCAGGGACACGCTGTCTGAGAAAGACGGTGTTATCTCATCTTCCGGCAGTAATTTCAGTACCGGGTCAGATGGCCCAGGAATATCCAACCTGAAACATAGTCCGGTTGTTATCAATGTGCATCGTGATTATGAGGTTGGAAATCCCAATTGACAAAAACCTCGTAAGCTCGCTGACATGTTTATCCTTATACATTTGTTGGAAGCTTTGGCCGTGATTCAAAGGACGATAATAACTCCTGTAATAGTGTGCAGTCTATGGTATTATATGTGTTATGTTGTTGATAATATGTATAACTATCATTGTGGGTGTATGCCTGCCGAGGTGCCGAGCCTTACAATTACTAGTCATGGCAATTCCCGGCAGCAAGGTTCCATTTTTGGGCTTGAGTTAGCGTTTTCAGCGAGATAGTCGGGTTTTCCGCTTTTGTGTTTCTCGAACCCATACTTGCGATAGGTGAAGCGCACATCTCGGGTGAGAAACTCTTTTTATTCGCCGGCCCTCTCAGCTCAATCATAGGTACTTACATCAAATCTTGTGATGTAACGTTTCTCAGGTTTCGTGTCAGCTTTGTTTGTAAGTGTGAGACTTCATGTCTGATAATAGCCCTTGACTTCAAGTTCGCTCCAGACTCTCAAGGAAGTTCAATGCCAACTTCGAGATCCCATCCTTACGCAACCAATCTGCCCTGAGAGAAGTCTGGTGGTCCTCTCAACTCTAAGGAATACTGCCAATGAGAATTACCGAGAGCCGCTGGCACATCTGTCCACGCGACTAACTTAGAACAACCCGCGTATTCATAGCCAAGTTCGTAACTGATATAATCTTGCTTATGACGGTTTCAACTTGGTAACCTTGTGAAATTCCCCATTTTTATACTGATCCTGATCAAATTTTGGTATGATATCCTTGAACAAAGGCAAGCTGACACACAAGTTCATGATCGTCTCTGGTACCGTTCGACGTATCAACGAGGAACACGGCGGAAATATAAAGGGTTGACATTGGGTTACATATTAGCCCCACACTCCTTCTTCACACTGGCAGAAAACTACTCATAAAGTCTGGGAACAATGTCGGTCACCAAGTTTCGTCCCATCATCCCATTGGATAGCAAGCTCGGGGTCGCCCTGGTAGGCGGTACCGTCAGTGGGGTGTAAGCCTTTGCAATGGATAACCAATGCTTGCTCTGATCTCTCTATCATCTGATATTCTAGTCTCTATGGCATAACATGTGTTCAATCCTATGTATACTTCAGTCAGGACAATGACAAGGGTAGACAATGGTTCAAGGGATTGGTGTGTTCCATCTCCACCCCATTGTCCCCCTCCAGCTAATCAGACCCATGGTCAATAGATACTTCTCCTTTGGTCAGGATGACTGTCTCTGTACTCGTGCAACCGCTTTATTAATGGTGTGTCAGGATCTTGGACACAGCTCACCAAGCTTTAATTGCTCAAGGCTTGTACCACGTTCTTGTTTCCAACTTTGGAAATTATTCTATTCTTTCCGATTCACGTTCGTAAGTCTGAGTCTAGTCCGGACTCGCAGTTTATCCATTCTAATGATATGAATCTTATAGAAGTTTGCTCGTGCGTGTAACTTGTCTTTGCCAGTAGAGCTAGAGCGCTTGAAATTCATTTGGCAGATATCGGTCTATATCTCGGTGAGTTCAGTTCAGCCATTTGTCAAATGATAGCCATGTTGCGTATGAGTATAAGTACTTAGCCAGACTGCGCAGGCCATCAGTGATTTGATTATCAGAGGGTATGTCATGGTAGCCAAGCATATTGAAGATAGGAAACATACTCAGTTTTTAGCATTTTTGGACATCGTATCTGGCTGAGTATGAGATCTTCCTGTCAGCTTGACCATATTGAAACACTGTGGATAGTATCTGGAAGAAATATCCTAATTGCCATTTCCATTGTGAGTCACACTGCCTGTTATCTTATCAGCCCATTGACCAAAAGCAGGTTTCAATGTCTCTCCTATGCTTTGGTATGAATTTTCACAAAGAATGGGAATCCAACCTCACATCAACAATTTGAAAATCAGCATCTGCTTTTGGTGAGGTCACGTTTCTTTGTCTACCTCCACTAGACTCAAATATTTCAATGAAGCATTTGTTATACGCGCGTCTGTGCTGGCTCTCTGAAGAAAATGTATTGTCACTCATGCCCTCATCGGACTACAGCTACATCGCAGGGACAACTGCATATTTTGTTAAAATTTCTGTAAGTCAAGTAACGTTGAGTTGAACTCTTTCTCACCTAATATTAGTATCATTTCTACATGGGATTGGGAAGTGGCATTATAGCTGACATGCTTATTGCCACCTTTCTTTGCCTCAATCTATGGCGCCGACGTACTGGGTTCAAAAGGTCTATTTCTCCGGACTTTTGATCAACAAAGGCTCACTGCATTACAAATTTTACTTAGAACTGATTCCCTTGTAAGAACTCTCATGATATACTCAATCAATACAGGTGAGTGACATTCAAAAGTGTCTGATTTCTTGCTGGCATTGATTTGACAATAACTCCAATCAGCTCTCCTTACAACGTATGTGAACCTAAAGTCACCATTACTTGCAGCATAGGCCCTACTGATGTTTGGTCAGTATCACTTATATGGCTTGCCTCATCTCATACGCTGTCTGGCCTGACCAGTTGGTATACATGGCTATCTTTATCACACTCAACAAGTGTATGTCTCAGCTTCTCTATTGCGTAAGCACTTATATACCAAGCCTGACTTTTGAAATTCAGTGTTCCTCAATTCTCTACTTGCATCACTGAACAACAGAGAGGCATTAGTTGAGAGCACCAAGAGTCCCTTTGGCATCATCTCCGGCATTACACTCAACTTGTCAAATGGCAGAGTATCACAGCAAGATCCCATCGAAGTAAACACCAATCTGGTGGACCACGAACTTGGGAATGTCACTCCGAAAAAAGCTTCCCAAGCGTCTCATGCTTTCCCTTCCGCTGTTTAGGTTTTGGAAGGCCAATATGGAAAGTGGAGCAGGAAACACATAGTCGTTGTAACAAACTAACAGTTCAACATATGACTCCTCAGAGGGGAGACGTACCTGACTTTACAGGTGATGATAAGTGACTGAAGGAGCCTATGTCCGATTCCTTACAATGCGTTAGAGAATGACATACGAGCCCGATACCATGATTCAACATGCATGGGATGGTGTTGGAAATAGTACAAATTGGGGTCACTCACAATTACAGAAGGTCGAAGGCTGAGTATGGACACAGACCGGTCCAATGCCACAAGAAAAAGAGCTTCTACTAAGAGAGACTTCTATGATGGAGGATGGAGGTTGTCGTGCAACCAAAATTGAATAGTAGAAAGATTCTCGTGACCCCTGAATATTGAATATTGAATATTCCGGATCCGATCAGCTGCCGTGTCGTTTGGACTCTGATCGTGACTGTGTCCTGCAGACTACTTACATCGGTTCACCATTGATTAGTATAATGTCCATCGCTCCGCTCGACAATCACGACTAACAAGGACATTCTTGACGAATTGCTTCGCCTGACATCGCTCTCTTCTTGAGAGGAGCTCATGACACGAATGTCTCTGGCAATGACCGAAGAGCCACTTCGCGCTTTGTTGCGTTCAACGGAATACCTCAGAGTTCTTTTGGAGGTTCAAATCATTCAACCACCAAGTTCGGATAACAAAATAACTGTTGAGGATACTACTCGGGCATCTGATTCAGGAGACGCGAGAATACTTGCTGTTATAGCCCACAAAGACGATCGATACGCCTCCGAGGAGGGCAGGTAAGCTATCACTTTCCATCAGTGAGTGAGAGACGAAGAAATTTTTACGGGCAAAAGTCTCAGTATTCTTGCTCTTCTCTTTCTACCCGAGTCGAGATATGGCTGTGTTACTGATTCTTGATCGTTACCAGTCTCTTCGTATGTACATCCGCGACTCAAAATGATACAACTCAAGGTATCAAAATTGAAAACGTTTTCCCTCTCACGTCGGATTTCTCTATTTCCCTAGCCCAGATTGAGCAACCTGTCACCCACAATTATGATGAGAACGATACAGGTATGTCACCATCATTGACCCACTTTTTTCTCTGACCGGCGTCCTGGAAAGCAAGGTTTTTCTCTTACTGTTCATCCCGGGAGAAGCTTGAATCCAGGACATGGAGTTGAACCTGTTTCTTTCTTTACGAGCAACACGAAGGCACTACGCCTTTTTGTGACAGTGTGTCGAGAACTGACCAAGACAGAAGGTAACATACGCGCCTTGATCTCGTGTGCGAAACATTCTGATTTGACTATGAAATGTATCTCAGAGAACTTCGCAGCATCGCAATCGGATTCTGGTTTTTTATGGCTCCTACCCTACACCTCAAACCATGATTCATCTTACCTATGTGAGTAATACTGCATGAAAAGTTTACAAAGGATTGACATCGTCACTTAGTTGAACTAAGCCCTCAAGACTTGCGGCTGATCAATCAGTCACTTCACACACGTCTTTCACCTTCTCTCGCAGGATTACCTGGAGACGACATTGCAGATTTTAAACTCATTAGAGATGTTTCGATCCAAACCCAAGCCCGAGAAACCTTTATCAAAGGCCAGTATAGGCTCAAGGTCCGAATAGGAACTTTTAATGTCAATGGGAAGCTTCCCTCTCAGGATTTATCATCATGGGTTTCAAGCCAGACATCGACAACACCTTCGGTCGGCACAACCCTCGTTTCATCTTTGAATGATATCTCTCCGATAGCTATTGGCGGATTGGCCAGGGGTGTGTTTGGTTCAAAATCGTCTTCGCCGTCGAAAATACTTAATCCGACCACACTTGCTCCTGTCACCATCGGCCAAATGACCAATCTCGCTGACCCTGATCCGGACCTGCTGGTGTTAGGCTTTCAGGAGCTCGATCTCTCTACGGAAGCATTGGTTTATTCATTAGGTACGGCGAGAGAAGACACATGGTGTCACGCCGTATTTGCTGCTCTGGGTGAAAAGATGGAATCGTATGAAAAGGTATTTGATTACTTGTACCTCCTTACGCCGATCAGCAATAGGTCAAACTTATTGAATAACAGCTGGCATCAAGGCAACACGTTGGAATGCTCATCGTTGTCATCGTTAAGAAAGCTTTGATGTCATGCTTCTCTAACGTACAAACATCTGTTGCCAGCACAGGTATCATGGGTATAATGGTACGTTCCTTTTTATAAGTATGTAGCCCTCAACTAACCCTTAGCCAGGGAAACAAAGGCGGTGTTGCCATACGCCTTACTTTCACTCCTATTTCGGATTCCGTTGATGTGGCATCCCCTGGTCCGACAACTTTCGCCTTTGTTAACTCTCATCTTGCAGCCTTTGATGAAATGGTCGAGAAGCGGAACTCGGATTTCCAGGATATATCCAAGAAGCTGATGTTTGGATCTGGGTTATCGGAGACGGCTGGTGCAGTGCCTGTGCATGTGAGTGCATATGAGAGCGACGTGCTGTTTTGGATGGTGAGCTGGATTCGACCCTTTTCTGCGTGTCGCCTGATTCTGACTTTGAGTTAGGGTGGTACGTGTCTCTGAGCATCTGCTTCCGATTATTCTCAGACTCTGCAGACCTGAATTATCGTATTGATCTTCCTAATGAGGATGTCCGGGGTATCTTGGCCTCTGATAAATTTCCAGGGAGACTGGAGACCCTTCTAAGATATGATCAAGTATGGCTTTTAGTCATGACTTGCCTTTCACCCCTCTAATCATTGTCCAGCTGAAAAAAGCAAGTCGCAGTGGAAAAGGTTTCTCCGGTTTCTCTGAACATCCAATCACGCACTTTCCGTACGTTTTCTGCTTTGTTATTTGCATATCATTTATAAGCAATGCTCCTACAATAGTACGTATCGCTTCAGCCCCGGAATAGAAATGGATGCGCTGGGATATGATACAAAGTTTGTGACTCCCGTAGACTGATTGAGACCTATGCTAGATGCCACTGTCTCTGTAGACGGAAACCGGCCTGGACCGATCGCATTTTGTATATGGCGGGAAAGAACATCAGTGTACGGCAGCTCTCGTACACCTGCCATCCTCAGATCACGATGAGCGACCACAGACCTGTTGCGGGGGACTTTTCTCTTGATGTATAAGTATAGAATACTATATCAACATTGATGACTAAATCTACCGTTCCAGGTGGACATATACGATGAAGACTCTCGCAGTGATACCTATCGGAAGCTCCTCAGAAGTCTTGCTCGGATGGAGGATTATCCAAACAGGGTTATCAAGCTCGACACCACATCTCTAAACATTGGCTTCGTCTCGTGCGTCATGCTTGCACGATTACTTACATACATTAACCTACCGACCTCGTCGATACAGTTACAAACGGACAACTTCTCAGACATTGAGCCTGACAAACGCGGGTAAAGTACATTTCTTTGCACGAGCACACTTCACGATGGCAGAGCTGACGGCTTCGCTGTTCAGGGTACTTGCGCATACCGTTTTGTTCCTCACGCTCCCGATTCCGTTGCCCGTAAGTCCAACGTCATACTCGGTTGCCACTAGGCCCTTTCGAACTAGTACGCAATCCAGATCCCGAGTGGCTGCGTATCGAACCAATGCAGGTGACCTCGAAATCTTATGCGAAGGCGATCAACGAGGCTGATGTTGTTAGGCAATACTTCTACCGGGCGAATCAGTCCAGGTCGCTTTGACATCACATGTGGACAATGAAACCGCACACAAGTTGAATCTGGGCCAGAAGGAGCTCAGGACGACGTTGATTCTTCATACGATCCTGGGCAAAGATCACTTCATAAGCGTTAACGCAGAGTATCGTGCGTCGTCCATCCTATGTAAATCACTAAATTAACTGTTGATCTGTGAATCACAGAGCGTACATGCTTTGCAAACAAACTTTCTTGGCTGACTCAACTTCCTGGGCCAGTCCGATCTCTCAACTCGCTAGACGACCTACGACCTGAAGATCAGTCAATCAATGCACCGAGAGAAATCATGCGGCTTGTCAACTGGATGATGTCTGGTCATGTTGATGTCGTACTACTCTGGTATTTCGCCCAGAATGAGGTACTAACTCGAACTGCAGGATGGGATGTTTACCTTACCAGGAGATGAAAATGTGATTGATACAATACGAGAGGTGTGTAGTGGGCATTCAACAATTTTGCAGCAATATAACTCTAACTCTCACATCAAGTGCCTGGATACTGGAGACGAGTTCCCGTTTTCGCAGGCTGACTCGAGTCCAACAGTTATGTTGTCTTTTGGAGAGACATTACTACGTTTACTTGATTCATTGGTCGACTCAGTGGTCCCAATCTCTTTGCATCTAAAATGCACTCAAATGACGAATCGTGATGAAGCCTTCGAGGTAAAATATGTCCCTTCGTCAATTTCTTGGCGTCCGGTGACTGTTGTCTCTTATATAGCTTCTAGACACTTTTCCTCCTGTCTCAGTCAACGTGAGCGCGTCTAATTGGCACATACTGTTCACGATCCTATATTCTGGCACAGGTCTGGAAATCTTTAACCGCTTTCTTACATTTTCTCTGCCGGTCAGACGATCAGTCTTCAGAGAAAGCAGAGA
The DNA here is from genome assembly GCA_017657315.1 of Termitomyces sp. K1Ag. Classification (NCBI taxonomy): domain Eukaryota; kingdom Fungi; phylum Basidiomycota; class Agaricomycetes; order Agaricales; family Lyophyllaceae; genus Termitomyces; species Termitomyces sp. K1Ag. The sequence continues at coordinate 40,733 of JAGGAR010016001.1, forward strand.
GGATAGGTAGGTAACGTGTTTCCTTTCTGCTTAAATGAAACTTACTCTCTGTAGCAACGATATTTACTCCTATCCTCCTCCGCGATGAGCCAGATTCAGACCTTCCACCCGTTTCTTTGCTTGGAAGGCGAAAGTTTCTCCTGTATTTCATTACATAAATGGTCGTTGTCCATAAACTTCAAGATCTGGGACCTGGTGTTCAAACACCCACTTGACATTTCTGACTACTTTAGGTGATATTCAGCTGTCATATATAGTCCTAGACCATTCTTCGAATGAGAAATGGCTTCCTAGCTTAAATGGCTCTGATTGATAGTTTGAGGATCACCGGAAGCTTGTACGGATTTCCTTTCCTATAACACGTCTAGGCGAACAGCTTCTTATAAGCCTTCTTCTCCTTCTCGCGCTTCTCCTTCTTAAGCTGCCTGACCTTCGCAAGTTCGCCGGCGATGGCACCGTCCTCAGGCACGAGCTTGCTAGCTTCTACAAGGTCCTTCTCGGCCTCGTCCTCGTCCTTCTGGACGACCTTTGCAAGGGCTCTACGATACAAGGCCTTCGCTGTAATGCGAAGCACATTTCATTTAGTATGACTTAGCATGTCGCGGGAACAGCTCACCTTTGTCCGCCGTGTTCAGCTCTAGTCTGTCGAGAGCCCGAGTTGTGTTCTTAATGGCGACGTCTGCGTTCTGCGACGAAGGGGGCTGAGATCGGATCGCAGCGAGGGCGGAGTTGAGGAGAAGAGGCGCGAGCAAAGCGTCGTACGAGTCCTTCAGCTCCGGAGGCGCGTCCTCAGGGAGGACAGGATGAACATCCAGGTAACGGATGGATTCTGAAAAGTCGAGTTGATCTACATTCAGTTCACTCTTGTAAAGGGTTAGGGAGTGAACGCACTTTGGTATTTGGAGAGAGCCTCCTCGATTTTGCCCTCTTTGAAGAGCTTATTCCCGATCTCGCGTATCACTTTCGCAATATCGAGCGCGATTTCAGGTTTCTGTACGTCCCGATCTTCGTCATCGGGATAATCCTCGTATACATCACCGTCGGTGACGGTGGACTCGGCAAGCGAGGGATCGTCCGGGGAAAGGACGCCCGAGTCGGCGATGGTAATAGGCAGAGTTGGAACGTCTCCACTCGAGGTAGGATAGTTCTCGATTTGACGTACTGACCATCAATTCGAGTCAGCTTGCGAGGAAGGACAATGGATAGCCAAGATATACCGATTGATTTGCCCTTGATGACTTCTCCGAATACCACATGTTTACCGTCTAGGTGTTGTGTTTGGGCCACGGTGATAAAGAATTGAGAGCCATTGGTGTTTGGGCCTGCATTGGCCTAAAGAAATTTGTCAATACCGGAGAGCGAAGACCATCAAATGCTAGATAGTACCATAGATAGCAGGAAGGGCTTGTTATGATTGACTGCGAACGCCTCATCTTCAAACTTTTCCCCATAGATAGACTCGCCTCCGGTACCTGTGAAGGATGATAATTCATGAACATCCGAGCTTCGATTATGGAGTCCAAGAGGAGATTGTACCGTTTCCAGCCGTAAAGTCGCCACCTTGGCACATGAATCTGCCAGCAGCGACCTATGTTTGTTTCCGATGGGCGATCTAATTCTAGACGACTGCTCACCCTTTGATCACGCGATGAAACCCGGAGCCTTTGTAGTGCAGGGGCTTCCCGGACGATCCAACTCCTTTTTCACCGGTGCATAGGGCTCCTGAATGAGCAAACCTGATTTAGCAATTTCCCGTGATAAAGAGAACATACGAGATACTTGCGGAAGTTCTCAGCAGTTTTCGGGACAAGATCAGTAAAAAGTGAGAAAACAATCCGGCCTATGGGTTTGTCACCGATAGTGATGTCGAAGAAAGCAATGGGACGGTCAGGCGAAGACATTTCAGCAATCAGTAGAAGTGGATTAAAGGAGGTTGCGCGTCAAATCAATCTGCCCAATGATCGTTCTCGAAGATGCTAGAATGCCACAAAATGCACGGTGTTTGCCATTCAGATCCCTCCCAAATATTGCGCATCAGTCAGCTTTGATTGTCACTAAAGTACAATAGCAAATACTCCTAATTGAAATACCGGACTTCTCACTAGGGGTCAGTTGCGATTCGTATTACCGGCGCAGTCCGCGCACGAACATTCAACAGCCATTGATCGCATTCCATATATACTACGGATGTCTCAGGCGCTGTGTGGCACCGTCTCGGAATCTGCAGGTATGAACCTAATCACGCTTGATCAAACCTTGCAAGATGGTTCTCTTAACAGATGGCGGCCGTACCATTCTTCAGTGAGTATGTACTTTGTCAATCTCATCGCGCCTCTTTTCCATACAATTTCTCGCCTCAAGCTCTCCTGGGTTCCTGCAGAGCAGAGTGAGTGCTGTTGACTTTTTCTTTTCTATATCTTGGACGTCACTAACCGCCTGTGAAGATGAGGACATCGTGACTATTATTAAAGACCTCCTCAATGATCACGATATGATATCCACAGATTACCCTTCTCTGTGCGCCACCAACGAGGAGTTTGAATCTATTATGCAAGAAGAGATAGAAGCCCATGGTCTACCCACTGGACAGGCAAACAAGATCGTGCCGTTGAAGTTAGCGGCAAACCTGATTGAGGTATACCTTACCTCATGGACATTTTTTTTTTGCATCCTACTGCTCATTAATTTGTTGTTTCCAGTTAGGATACCACGGATGTTCTTTTGCTGAGAAATTGAATATGGCACTGTTAAATTGGTGAGTCGGATCATCCAATGTCCCTCCCCTCTCCCATGGTGAATCTATTCAAGGTACCTGCTTTACATCCACAATGAATCTCCAAAGGATGTCACCCCATTCATCGCATTTGAGGAGCGTTTCCTTCGAAATCTACCTCAACTCGACCCTCTTCTCGATGGTATGGCATCTTGCCTCCACAGGGTGTTCGATCTCTACCCTATCTTTTTCGCTACTTCGATTGTCAACTCAATATTTAATTCCATTGTTGGGGCCTGCGCTGAACCTTCAATCAAGGTGGAATTACACAGTACCTCGACACTATTTCCGTGGTTCCTTCGTCAACGGAATGGTGCAGGTTTGGCTTATGCCTTGATGATGTTCCCCAAATCCCGACAGCCTGTTGATAAAACTGCTGGGCAGGAAGCTGTCAAGATTTGGCGGGATTGGGAACATGGCTTCATGTAAGTGGAAAATACCTCCCTTCAGTACCTAGTTAAGTCAACCATGGTAGAACTTGGCATCTACAGCAAGACCGTTATAGACTGCGAGAACTGGAGCTGGAATTTTGATCTCAACTAAATATTCCGAAACATTTACTGTTATCCCAACACTGAAACTGCTAGTAGTTGTGCATGCTTGAGCTTATGTATTTGGAGTCTATGTACAGGAGAAGAATGACTTCTTTCTTCCCAAGAGTCATGGTCTCACCCTTCGCATCTTGAAGTCATTGTAAATGTCGTATTGGGACACGACGATTCCTACCGAGAATTTGAGAACTGGGTTGATCATTCAATGATCTTTTGGTACCTACTTAAAATTCCCCAATATCCATGGTTTAGTTTGATAGTGCAATAAGGTCAAGGCAAGACTTACTCCGCATCGCTTAAATTGATCCTTTTTGTCTATTGAGACAAAGGTGTTTGTTGCCTACAATCATTAATATTGATCGAAAATGGAAGCCCCCAAACCACCGGTATGGAAAATACTCTAGTGGAAGAAGAGGTGTGGGAAAACTTCGGCATGCAAACTGATCCTAATTGATCATCTTTCCTCAGTATACATATCACCTCATTCTGTCCAGTTCTCACGTCGACTTCTGATGCGGTACGTTGAGTTAATCCTGCGTTTATAAATTTCCTCCGCCAGTGGACACCTTTCGTGGACTCTTTGAATCCAGTCCTCTTTTTGCAATTTACTGCCTCACGAAGCTTGCATCTGAATTGCTGGTGACTGAACGTTAAACGCTACTTCGGCACCATGGCAACTCGACGATTCACACGCACAACTACCCCAACATGAAATATTTGAGACAATGATCTCGTAACCTTATTAACAGCCATACCCACAAGTGATCATATGGCTTCAGAACGTGGCAGTCTAGTGCCCAACACCCTCAAACCTTTCTAAGAATGACACGTCTAATGCATCCGTGACTTGTTCTACAAAAAGGGGACCCTTGAGTATCGCTGATTCTAACTACTCTCGATCTTCGACCTTCAGTGCTTTGGGGACATGGCTTCAAATCCCCATCCTCTCATTTCATTGGATAGCTCATAACGACATCCATTTTTAGTTTCTATGGCATAACTTGGGTGCAGTCATATATTTACTTTAAAAACAGCGATCAAGACAGGCAGTGGTTTAAGGGAGTTGTGTGTGCCAGTTTCAAATCCTTATGACATTGTTGTTCTTTTGTTGACCTTAATCTCAAATATTCATTCTTTGGTGAGAACGCTGCACTGGTGCCCATATGCCCGCCTTACCGGACACCAGGATCCTGGACACGTTCCACCTTGCACTCATCACTCATACCCTATACTATTATATGATATCCAGTTTTGGAAACTACTTGGCACTAGTTGATCTTGACTAGATATTCCGAAACACTTACTGCAATTCCAACACCGAAACTACTGGTAATCGTGCATGCTAACACCGCTACCAGAAGTCCTTGACTCCATTCGTAAACAAAAAGAAACTACTACACCCAGCTTCCTTGATTTTTGCTTCAGCCATCTCAACAAGCATGGTCGAAGTCAAGGACAGGGGGACAGACTCCAACTTGTCAAATTGAAGCATCATCACAAGATTACATGTGTCATGTCCACCCATAAAAGCCTGAGCCCACGCCGTGGCGTCAACCGAGCGTGTAGAAACTGTGATTCGTAGCATATGTGCCTCAGCCGTAGAAGTATTGTTCAGAAGAGACATGCATGTAACAGCATATTCGAGAGAGATGGATGAGATATGAGCGAGCGAACAGGAGTTACAAGGTTCATGGCAAAATCCGGGTAGCTTCCGTCATCAGCAGCTAGCGGTCTTCTACATCTAGCCTTGTGTCCAGAATGTACCAATTGATCCAAAGCAATTCAAGCACACTTCCAAGTTACCTCTTTTGAATAGTAATCGGGTGAACTTGCATTGTTC